>JAJJKW010001565.1:0-68362 GCA_023805745.1 Isotricha sp. YL-2021b
TAATAATAATAATAATAATAATAATAATAATAATAATAATAATAATAATAATAATAATAATAATAATAATAATAATAATAATAATAATAATAAAAGACAATTGTTTCCTTTTGGACATAGTTTTTATAAAAAAGGAAATATTATGAATAAAAGGAATATAAAAAATAATAAGACTACAATTAATTTTAAAAATGGTATTTTTTCTATAAATAGGAAAAGTCATTCTTCAGATCAATAAATAGACCTTTAAAAATTTAATTTTTTTGTTAATATTATGTATAAAATGTTTTTTACAAAACCTAATAAAATAAATTTGGGAAGATAATAGATTTCAATTTTTTTAAAATAATAATATTTAAACATTTATATTACACAATATTTTCCAAAGAATAAAATTTTTGTAAATAACTTGATTCCAACTAAAATTATAATTAGAGCAATTTAAAGATTTAAAAAAAAAACAAATACAAAATAATTTTTCCATATTTTCATCATTAATGAGATTAAAATTATATAAATTAATATAATTTAAAAAGAACTATTATAAATAGTATACTTATATATATAAATTTAAAGGTATTTAAAATGATAAATTGAAAATATTTAAAGAACAAAAAATTTCAAACATACAATTCATCTAAAATAAATTTTTTTTGATAAAAAAATCTTTCTAATTCATATAGAGAAAGTAATATTTATTATTCAGAAATCAATTATATTTGATAATTATTATTATTTTCTCTCTCCTAAAACAAAAAATCGAAATTAAGCAATAAGAAATAAAATTTTTTTGTAAATTTTCTTTTTAAATTAAAGATATAAAATTCATTATAAAAATTTAAAATTTTATATAAAAATATAATAAAAATTACTCCTTTTAAATAGATTTTCATTCCAAAAAACATTCTTTTGAATCTTTATTATCTTTAAATATTAAACAAACATAAACTTCAATATCATTAAAAATAAAAGTTTTAAAAAAAGGTTCTAAAATACTTCCTTTATAAGTTAACCCTTCTTTTATCATATAATTTTGTTCACCAAATTGAGGTGAAATTTCAATGATACTTCCTATATTTAAATTATCTTTTTCGTTATTTTCATTATTACAATATAATTGATTTAATTTTGTTTGTTTCATTTCAGCTGAAATAATTTGAAAAAATTGATTTCCATTTAAATTTATTTTTTTCAATAATAAAACATTTTGTGAAGGCGGTTTAAAATTACTTATTAAATAATATTCATTCGTTAAATCTTTTTTGTCAATAGGTTTATTCATTAACATTTTTTCAATTTCAATAAAAATAGTATTTAAAATTAGTTTATTAGGTTTATATTGATAAAAATTACCTAAAATTATTCCTTGTCTTTCATTAATTAAATCAGTTAAACAAAATTCATTGTTAGGTATGAAAGAATAAATAAAATCTTTAGATAATTCAATATTTATATTAACTGGGAATTTTCCTGTGAAAACTATTTGTTGATCACTTGGTTCTTCTGGAGTAGAAAATAAAAAAAAAGTATATTTAAATTTTTCCAATCCTATTCTATGTTTATTATCATTAAATTTATCTAATATAACAAACATTTGATGAAAACCTGGTCTACAAGAATTATCTAAATTAAAAATAAATTTAGTTAAAATCCAAAAAAAAACTAAAAATATTTTACCCATATTAAAATATATAAAAAATATAAAATATTAAAAAACAAATTCAAAAAATATATACAAAAATATAATAATTAAAATTAAAAAAAACAAAAAAAATATAATAAAATAAATTAATAAATATAAATTTAAAAAAAAATAATAAAAATAAACAAAAATAAATAAATAAATAAAACTAAAAAAAAAAACATGTTTCAAAATTCAGAAAACAAAAATATAATAAACATAGAAGATTCAATAATATCAAATGAATTTTTCTTATCAATAAAGGAGAAAAAAATAGATTTAATAAAGTAATAATTTGGAAATCCAAATTACAAAGTATGGTAATTAAAAGAAGCAAATGGTTATAGAAGTGTATTTATGAATTCTTTAGAATTAAGAGAATTAATAATATCAGAATTAAAAAAGAGATTAGGCTTAAGTTCTTCATCACAAATAATAAAATTTTTAAATGAAAAAATATCAGAAGGTTACACAGCATGTAAAGGAAATTTAAATATTGCAAAAACTTTAATAAATAATGGAGCTCATGTAGACGATATTACAAATGGAAGAAAAAATATTATACATTTTTATCAGCAGAAAGTAATCAACCTTCTATTATAATTTATTTTATTCATTATCAATCACAAGATGTTTTTTCTATTGATGAATGTGGTTCTACTCCTTTATATTGGGATTGTTATTCTGGTGTTGAGAAAACTGTTTCTTTATTATTAAATATAATTCTTCTATAAATACTAAAGAAAATTAAGGTTATACTCCTCTTCATTTTGCTGTTCAAAGGAATCAAGAAAAAATTATTCTTAAATTATTACATCCTAGAGCTGATAAAAATATTAAAAATTATAATAGTGATACTCCTTTAGATATTCAAAAAAAAGAATTTATAATAAAAGTTATGCTTGAAAATGAAGATTTTAATCCTTTATGCTCTTTAAATATGCCTATTCATTATATTAAACCTGGAAATATTTATAAAAAATTTATCTGGATTTTTTTTATTTTACAGGAATTTGATGAATAAATTAGAGATTATAATGGAGAAAATCCTTTAAAATATTTAATTGAACAAAATATTGATATTAAAAATTATTGTTCTAAATGTTATATTTTGAAAAATAATATTATTAAACATTGCTTTATTTGTGATGAATGTGTTGAAGGATATGAACATCATTGTTTTTGGTTTAATAAATGTATTGGAAAAGGAAATAAAATTACATATGTTTTTTTATTATTCTTCCTATTTTTTATGATTTGTTTTCTATTATTATTAGTACTATATGTATGTTTAATAAATATAATATTATTGAAAATCAATTTTTTTTCTTTTGGATTAGTAATGATAGAGATAATAATGGATTTAGAATTTTAGCTTCAGCTTTTTTGAATAAAAATTTGTAAATCTTTTCGAGCTTTTACTACTAAAAAAATTGAAGAAAAATTATTAAAAAAAAATGAAAAAAATTCGAATAAAGATTTATTCAAGAATAATTTTAATGAGAAATTAATTGATAAAGAAGTTGGAATGACAGAAATTATTAATGAAGATGATAATAATTCTTATATAAGAAATACACAATTTAATATTAATGATGATAAAAAGATTAATGATGATGATGACGAAATTATCACTTATAGTAAAAAAAATAAAAATGATAATAATAACAATAATAATAAAAATAATAATAATGAAAAAAATAATGAGAATAAAAATGATGAAGATAGTAATAAGAATGATGAAAATTTAAATGAAGATGACATTTAAGTAATTTTATTTTATTGTTAACTTTTTTATTGTAGTTTTCAAATTGTTAAATTATAGGATTATTTCTTAATATTTAAATAATTATTTATAAATAAAAAATTATTATTCTTTACACCTTTAAATTTAATTTCTATTTTTTTGAATATTATTAATCTTCTTTAAATTTATGAATTAATTTATATGAATTTATTCAAATATATTGTTATTTTTCGTCAAATAAAATGATTGTTAAAAAATTATTATTATTAAAATATTTAAATTGTATTTATTAATTGGATAAAATATTAATTTTCTTTTGAAATATTTTATTTAAGTTTTTTTTAAATTAAACTTTTGAATGTTAAACTTTGAAAGAATAAATTTTAAAAAAAAAAATTGATACAAATATCAATATCATGATTACTACAATATTTAATAACTTTTTTTATTTTTAGTTTAACATAAAACTTTTTTTGTTTATTTAATATTAATTTATAAGAATGAAAAATATTTTTATTCAATTAAATAAATCAAAACATGTTTTAAATATAATTAAATCTCTTTTAAAATAAAATAATGAATTTTTTAAAATATTTTTTAAATTTTTATATTTTTAATAGAAAGCATATATTAATTACTTTGATTTTATTTTAAACAAAATATTGTTTATACTATTTGATTTTATTTATTGTTTTAAAAAAATAAATTTATGATATAAGTATACATATATAATATTTTCTTTTATATTGAAAAATTATTATTTTAATTAATTTTATTTCTAAATTTAAGCAAAAAAAAAGAAAAAAATTAATTAAATTTTAATTATTTTAAATAGTGTCCAAAAAAAAAATATATATAAAATAAATTTATGTCAAATTTCCCTGATAATCAAAAATCAGAAATAGAAAAAGAAAAAGAAGAAATAGAATGGTATACAAAAGACCCTTTAACAGGCGAAATAATTTATTTAGAAAAGGGAATATTATATTCAAAATTTCCTTCTCAATCAAGAACAGAAATAATAAATTTAAATGAAAAAAGTGATAAACAAGGAATAAAAAAGGAAAATAATTCAAATAAAAAAAATGAAAATATAAATAATACAATAATAGCAAAATTTTCAACATTATTATCATCAAAAAATATAAGAATTACAGGAGGAGGATCAATTGCAACTTTAAATTCAGATCATTTTGTAGATGAATATGTTATAGTAAATAATTTAATTCCAAAAGGAATTGTAAATATTGAATTAATTTGTCCTATTTCTTGTACTAATTTATCTTTTACAATGTGTTCTAAAAATGATATTGAAAATGGTAATGTTAATAAAAAAAATTCAAAATCTTTTAGAAATACTTCAAGAAGAAGAGTTATTCTTGAAATAAATTATCATTATTGTGATGTTAATTTTTATTTAAATGGAGAGTTAAATGAAAAAAATTTAAAATTTAAAGATGATGCTATTTATCCTTGTATTTTTATTGAAAAAAAAAATACTTCTGTTATTTTAAATCCTAATGTTCAATATAATTTATCCAAACATAAAAATGATATTTTAAAAAAAGTTATGATTTTTACTACAGATCCTAATAAAGAAATTTTTGTTGAGAATAATAATGGTTTGATTAATTATTTTAATAATTCTTTTTTAAAGAAAATTGATTTTAAATATATTCTAGGTGATATTAATGAAAAAGGTGTTCTTAATGGTTTTATTCTCGCAAAATTTAAAGAAAAGAGAAGTATATTTGATTTACAAAATAAATTTTCTTCTTTGTGTATAAATAAAGATTTAAATTGTTTGGAATATTTAAATAATAAAGAAATTGCAAAGAAATTTTTAGTTTATTTTGATTTGAGATATATTCATAAAAAATTATATTTATCAAGTTTAAATTATAAATTTCAACCTGAGGAAAATAATATAAAAGAAAAAATAGTCAAATATTTAATTAATAATTTTAAAAAAATCCAATTTGTAAAAGAATTTTCAGTTGAAAATGCTATTCAGATACAAAAAAAATATATTGAATCAAATAAAGAAGATATATTTGATTTTATGAAAAAAATAAAAGAAATAGTTAAAGAAGAAAAAACTGATTATAAAATTAATTATTTACCTCAAAATGATTCTATATTAATAATAAAAGGAAATAAAATGAAAATAATAAAAAGAGAAAAAAATGGAAAATTCAATTATATTTATATGAAAGAAATTTATGAAGAAAAAGATAAAAATATAATATTAATAAAATATGATGATTTGAAATTTTTCGTTCAAAAATTTGAATTTGAGAAATTTTTATGTAATTCACCATCACAATCAAAATTTGTATACGTAAGAAACTTTTTTGAAGGTTTATTACATGGAAAAAAATTTGGAAATGATTATATATTATTTCCAATATTTAATGGAATTCAATTTTTTACAATGATATCAGAATATTTAAATATAAAATCAATAATATCAAAAAAGCAACAACAATTAGAAAATTTAGCAAAAGAAAAGAAAGATAAAGATATAAAAATTAAAGAAAATAAAGATAAAGAATCAAAAGAAAATAAACCTTTAAAAGAAAAACAAATTCAAGAAGCAAAAGATAATAAACAATTATATGAAGAATTACCTTTTGCTTTAAATATTGATGGTGAAAGTATAAGTAAAGATGATGAATCAGAATCTTCAATTTCATTTGAACAATATAATGACTATATAATTAATGATAATTTAGAACATACTAGAATGAGATATTTAATAAATAAAATTATAGTTCAATTAACAGTAAAATATCCAAATGAAAAAATTATAATGGATAATAATTTATATAGTTCATATCAAAATTTAAGTTCTTTTATTAATTATCCTTTTTATGAAGGACAAGATATTACTCAATTAAGTGATAAAGGTTTTTATTGTGAAAATTCTTTTACAAATGAACTTAAATTATTTGATTATGATGAAAGATTAATTAATACAGATACTTTTATTAATGAAGAAAAAATAGAAAAATATTTGAATGAAAATTTCCCTTCTTATATATTAAATTCTCCATTAATTAAATATTATCCAGTTATTCCTGTTTCTTATTCAATTAATAATATGAATTATACTATTGAAAATAATGAGCCAAATTACAAAATTCATTTATATTCATTTAATAAATCTTATCCTTTATTATTAACTTGTTCTCAAAATGGTGATATTAATATATATAATTATAAGTTAGGTTTATTAAAATTAGGAGGATTTAATATTTTACAAGGAATAGAAAAAATAGAAAATTTCTCTCAAATAAAAGAATTATTTTGGTTAAATAAATCTAATACAACTTTCAAAAGTATAACATCATTATTAGATCCAAAAAACAATTTTAGTAACAAAAAAGTAGTTTATGATATGAAAATAGAATCTCAAAATAATAATATAAAAGATAAAAAAGATTTTAAAATAAATTTAAAAATTTTCAATAATTTAAATCAAATGGGTTTTTCAAAATCATCAATAGAAACAGCATTAAAATTAAATGGAAATGATTTTGATAAAACTTTAGAATATTTATTAGAACATAGTAATCAAGAAGAAACTTTAGAAAATAAAGAAAAAGATGAAACAATAATTGGAAAATGGCAATGTTCAGTTTGTACTTATATGAATGAAAAAGGAACAAAAACTTGTGAAATGTGTGAAAATGCAATTCCAATAGAAAAATTAAAAGAATTTGAAGAAGCTTATAAAAAAAAAAATGAAGAAAAAAAAAAAGAAGAAAAAGAGGAAAAAGAAAAAGAAAAAGAAAAAGAAAATAATGAAAATAAAGAAAATGAAAATAAAGTTGTTAATTTTCTTTTTACAGATGTTATAATTCAAAATGTTTTTATATGTTATAATTCTAATTCAAATGAACCTTTTGCTCCTTTTGTTTTAGTTGGAATTTTATTTGATAATATTAATAAAAGAATGATTATTATTACTTATAAATTAATGATAAATACTTTAGTTGCTAAAGATTTTATTCATTATGAAAAAAATGATTTTGAAAATAATATAAATCAAAAAAAATTTGTTTATATTGAATCAGCAATGAAAAATTTAAATACTTATTACTTTGATAATATTAATACTTTATATCCTTTATTTTTAGGAGAAAATAAAAATGCTTTATATAATCATTTAATTCCTATTGAAGAAAAACATTTATCTATTGGTGTTTCTCAAGTTTTTGATTCTTATATTTTTGATAATAAAGATGAAATTAAATTATGTATTTTAGCAGAAGTTGGAGAAGGTAAAAATAAATTATTTAGTTTTAATATAAAAAATAAAGAAAAACTCAATGATATAAGTAAAGATTCTATTATTATTGAAGAAATTGAAGATCAAGAAGAAATTGATATTAAAAAAAATTTCGAATCAATTGATGAAAATTTAAATATATCAGAAATTAGAATATTTAGAGATTTTAATTATATTTACTTACTTAATAAAAAAGGTTATATTTGTATTGATAATCAAGAAAAAGTAAATTCAGTAAAATTTGAAAAAGAAATATTGTCATTTAAACAAATCATTCCTCAATTTAATACAAATGATGAAATATATAAATTTGAAATATATGATAATGAAAGTAATATAACAGATATAATGACAAATAATAATCAAAATAAAAATGAAGAAGTAAATTTATCATCAGAATCAAATAATATAGATGTAGACAATATAGATATAAATAAATTATCAGAAAAAGAAATAATATTACTTTCAAAAATGTTTGATTTCCAAAGAGTTAATATAAATTTATCAAACAATCCAAGTAATGTAAAAGGATTAATAAAATCTGAAACATTAAATCCAAATGAATATAATAAAATATATTTTAATGATATAACCCAAAAAAAAACTATTCATTTATCATCTGACCAATTTATCCTATTATCTAACGTAGATATATTATTAAATCAAAAAATAAAATTGGATAATATATCAAATAATCAATTATCCCAAAAAATAAGTTTAAACCCAGTTGAAAATATTCCATTATCAATAGAATCATTTAATAAATTAAATGATTTTATTCCTTTAACAATAGTAGATTTTAAAGGAGCCCAATCTCAAAATGCAATAAATATAAGTAATATATTATTTAATGATCATAGATTTATTTCAAATTATCCTAAACCAGAATATTTATTTAGTCATCTTCAAAATAATCCAATGATAATTGATAATATTGTAGTTTCAAGTGATGAATCTCCAAAAAGTTGTGATATACCTTTTGGAAAAGGATGTATTTTTTTAATAAATTCTTTAGAAAGTATACCAATTGCTAAAGCAAAATATAGTAATTATAAATTAAATGATTTTAAAAAATTATTACAAAGTAAAATTGATTATAATGAAGATTTTTATGATTATGATCCTCTTTGCTTTATTGATATGGGAACTAGTCTTATTGTTAAAAGTAATGTTGTTAAAAAAAAAACTTGTAATTATATTTATTTTTTACCTACTAATGGAAGAGATGATAATTTAAATAAATTTGAAACTCAATTTATGAGTTTATTATTCTTTGGAGTTGAAGGTAAAGTTTTAGATGAAGAAACTATTAGTGTTGATGATAAAAAAAATTATATTAAATCTACTTTAGGAGATAATAAAATATTGAAAAATATTTCTGTTAATGTTAATGGATATTTAAATAATAATAAAGATGAAGTTTTCAATTTAGGAAAAATTGAAGATATTGAAATAAATAGTATTATTGAAAATAATGATATTTCAGCTCAATTTTTCTTTAGTAAAAATAGTATTAGTAATGATAATTATAAAGATAAAAAAATGAATACTATTGAAATTGAAATTAATTCTAAAAATGAGAATTTTGATATTATTGGTGTTTCTTGCAGTTTTATTTCATTTAAAAATTTAGATAAAAATGTTTTTAATATGAATAATGATATAATTAATAATTCTATTTTAATCAATAATAATTTCCATAATTTAATCCTTAATACTGAAAAGTTTAATAAATTTAATTTATTGCTTAGTTCTTATATCAGTAATAATGAAATAGATGTAATGAAAAGAATTTCAATATTACAATATTTAAAATATTTATTTAATAAATTACCTGGAGTTAACAATGAAGCTTTATCAAAAATTGATTATTATAATTTGATAAAAAATAATTTAATAGAAAATCATAATAATATTCTATCATCTTTATCTTTTAATTTTTTGAGAACTGCTGTTGAAAATCCAAAAGCTAATAATATTATAGAATCTTCTCTTGATAATATTTTAAGTAATATTACTTCTTTACAATATACTTATGATGGATTAAATCATTTATTTAGTATAATTAAAATGTATAATATTGAAAAAGGTAAATTTACCCAAAGAGCAATTAATATTATTAAAAAATGTTTTAAAATTATTAAAGAACAACAATTTCAAACAAATGAACAAATATTTATAAATAGTCATTTATTAAAAGATGAATATCCTTTTGATTTTTATAAATTTAATGAAAATTCAAATTCTGATTCTCAAAATGAAGAAAATGATAATAAAGAAGATTTAAATAATTCTTTATCTTATTTAAGTGTTGTTTTATTTCAAAATGATTTAATGAATATTATTATTGATATGGGTTCTGTTAATTCAATTAATAAAATTAAATTAGATTTTAGTCAAAATGAATCTTTATTTTTAAATAGTTTAAATGCTTATAATTTTAGAGTTAATATTTTTACAGTAGACAATAAAGGTTATGAATTAAAATTATTTAAATATTATTATGATCATGTTTGGAAACAATTAACAAAAAATATTTCTTCATCATCTCAAAATAAAAATAATGATGATAAAAAAAATAATTTTACTATGTTTGGAAATTATAATTACAGAACTTTAATCTATAATTTTGAAAAAGATGAAATTGATTTTAATACAAGATATATTGTTATAAATATATCAATTAATGATAGTACAAATGATACAAAAGTTTTTCCTTCTTTAAAAATAATTCCTGTGATTTATGGTCAAGTAACATCTAATCAAATATATGATTGTAAATCACTTAATGAAATATTTGATTCAAATCATTTAAAATTTGATAAAAAAGAAATATTTAATGGAGATTATAAAAAGATTAAAGGATATTCTAAAGATACTAAAAAATATTGTATAATATTCCAAGGACAAATTAATCAAAATAATGATATTAAAAAAGATAATAAAGATAATATAGGATCTTTAAAAGCAAAATATTCAATTGATTTAAATGAAAATGGTGAATGTATTAAAACAAATGTAAAAAATATTGTTACAAAACAAGTTCAAGATGTTCAAAAATATAAAGAACAAATTATTTCAGAAATGAATAGAATTAATAAAATTCAAAGAGATATTAATAAATTAAATTTATCTGTTAATCTTAATGAAAGTTTAAGTTTAAATTTACAAATTATTAAATTTATGTTAAATGAAATTAATATATTAAATGATGACAATATCAATATTGATAATAATTTTATTGAAGATTTAATTATTGTTTCTTTATTCAATGAAAGCGCAAATGAAGAATTAAATAAAGAAGTTTATTCTTTTACAAAAAAGAAATTTTTCCTTCCTGAAAATAAAGAGAATGTAAATAAAATTTTTAGTAAATTAGTTGAATTATATTTAAATAAAGAAAATGTTTATATGAATGCATTGACTATTATAAATATATTTAATCAATTAAATTTAGATAATGAATTATTTATTAAAGAATTTCAAAAATGTTTTTCCGATGAAGAATTTAATAATTGGAATAAGGAAAATTTCAAAAATATATTTTATAAAATATCAATATTAATGGTTATTTTAATAACAAAAATTAAAAATGGAATTGAATTACCTATTTCAATTGAAGAATATATAAAAATATTTATTGAAATTACTCAAAAATTAACCAATCAAGAAAATTTAAAAATTGCTTCTGATATGAATTGCCTTCTTTTAGCACAAATATTAAATTTAACTCATGAATTTATTAAATCTCAAAGAGACAATAAATTAAAAGAAATTTCAACAAATGAATTTACTAAATTTTTAATTGAACTTTTAAATAAATTATGGGAAAAAGAAATAATAAAAGAAAAGTTATCTAAAATAATTGATATAGTAATTGATCCTTATGATTTATTAAATGATAAAGTAAAAAAAGAAGAAAAGACTAAAATACCTATTAAAAATTTTGATAAAACTATTTTAACAATTCAAGAAAAAACATTAGACTTTATTCAACAAATGAGTAATTCAATATTAAATGAAGAAGAAGAAGAAAAATTTGATTATATATTAAATTTATTAAATAAATGTTATTCAATAAATTCATTAAATTCAGAAATTCAACCTCAATCAGAAGTAATAATTAAGAAAAATAATAATGAAATTATAGAAAACTTTATTTTAATTGCAGTTAAATTTAATAAAACTTCAAAAATAGGTTTTAATAATATAAATTCTTTTTGGAGATATTTAACAGATATTTTAGAAAAAGGAAATTTAGATATGATGTTTTATAATAATAACTTTAAAAAATTAATCGTTGATTCATTTTTAAAATTAGATTATAGTGTTCAAGAATTATTATATACTAAATTTACAAATGTATTTTTAACATTATATAAACAAGAATCATATACTTTAAAAGAAAATATGTTTTATCAAATTATGCAAGTTTTTGTAGCAATAATTCAATCTTGTGCTAATGAAAAAAATGAAATGTGTTTAATGGATTTTATTCATGTTTTAACAGAAATATTATTATATGGAAATTATGCCCCTATACATAAACAATCTGATTTATATTTAACTAGTATAAATTTAGATTTAGAAAAAAATAAAGAACATTTATCAATAGTTAAAGAATTATATATTGAAATTGGAAAATTTCTTTTATTACATTTAAATTATTCTGCTTTTGGAGGAGCAGTTTCAGGAAATAAAATATTATATAAAAGAATAACAGCAATTGAAAATTTATTAATAATAATAAGTTCATTTTCATTACAATTATTTAATAATTTATCCAAAGAAGAAATAGAACAAGAAGAATTCAAAAAATCTTTAAGAAATTATTTAATATATTTAATATTTAATATTCATAAGGAAAAAGTAACTTGTTCTCCTGTAATTAGAAGTGTTATTAAATGTTGGAATTATGTTGAAACTATTGTTGATAATTATGCTCAAAGAAAAGAATTAATAGAAATTTGTTTAGTTGAAATAATGAAAATTGTAAGAAAAATTGATGAAAATGTAATTAATGGAATTAAAAATGAAAAAATGAGTTTAAAATATGGAATAAGAACAATTGATAAAACATTTAAAACTTTAAAAAATTTATTAAGTAAATTTTTAATTGATGATACAATTACTAAATATTTTGCTTTTGAATTACAAGGATTTAAATTTTTCATTGATAGAATTATAAGTCATAGGAAAGAAAAAATAGATTCTGATAATAAAAGACAAAATGAAAATGAATTAATAGTAAATGAATTAAATGAAGATTTATTAAAATCATTAAATGATTTTTATGATACTCAAGATAAAAAAGATGATAAAAATCAATCAAGTTCAAATGTATCAAAAGATAATTTTAAAATAGGAACAATATTTGCTCCTTTATTTTCTCCTTTTGGAAATAAAAATAATAAAGATAAAAAACAAAATGATAAATTAAGTACAGATTTATCTAAATTTAAATTAGAAGAATTTGCAAGTCCAGGTAAAATGGATTTATTAGAAGGAGATCCTAAATTTAAAGTTTCTGCTACAAGTAATTATAATTGGAGTAATAAAAAAATACCTTCAACAGGACAAATTTACTCAAGAGAACTTAAAAAAGAAAATTTCTATGAAGATACTTTTATTTTTAGATTAACTGATATAATTGAAGTTAAAGAAATTTTAATTACTTTTAATCATTATAATTCTTTAAGTAATGATAAAATATTTGGAGATGTTCCTATTGTTTATTTAGAAGTTGGAAAAACTTTAAATAAATTTGATACTTGTATTAAATTAGATAAAATTTATGATGCTGCTTATTTTGAAAAAGGAATTACTGCTTTTGGTTTTAATTTCTTTTCTAATAAACCAGATATGTTAAAAGATGATGATAATTATATTGATAATTTTATTGATCAATTAATTAAATGTCAAGGAAAATATTTCAAATTTATTGTTAGAAGACCTATTTTATTATCTACTAAAACTTCTCATAGTCAAAAAATTGATAATGGAAATTGTTCAATTCCAATTAATTGTGTTTCAATTATTGGAGAAAAAATAGTTGATAATTATAAAGTTTTAGAATATATTCAAGAAAAAGAAAAAAATATTTCTATTACTATTATAAGTAAAATATTCACTACTGAATTTATTGATACTTTAAAACATATTGCTAAAGATAAATCATTTATTGAAAATATTAAACAAATTTATAATTCTTTTGAACCTTATATTTCAAAACATGCAAATATTTTAAGTAGAATTTTAATTAATGTTTCTAAATATAATTTTGAATTAGGTGAATGGTTATTAAATAGATTATTAAATGTTGAAAATAGCGAAATTCATGCTAAATTAGCTGTTGAAATTACTCAAAATAGTCAAGAATATGTTAATGAAAGAATTAATAAATTCATTAATTTTATTTTAAGAGAAGTCAAAAAAGCTAGAAATGAAGGAAATGAAAAAAAATTATTAAATCTTTCTAATTTTATGAAATATTTCAGTTTATCTCTTAATGGTTTATTACTTTCTCCTTTTCATAATGAAATTAAATTAAATTTCAGTTTTGAAGATTTAAGAAATATTATTTATAATATTAATAAATATTCTGCCATTAAAAAGGAAATATTAGCTTTTGTATCCATTTTATTAATTCCAAATAAAAAATTAAAATTAAATGAAGATAGTATTGATACAAATCAATTATGTCAACCTCAAAATTCAATAAAAATTCTTAATTAATTATTTGAAAACAATTATATATATGATTACTTAGAAATAATATCATATTTAGTTTGTAATAATAAAGAATATGAAACAATATTCATTGATGAAAAATCAGCTAATACTTATTGTGAAATGTTTATTAATGAAATTAATTTTGGAATAAGAGGAAAAAATATGTTATATTTAATGAATATGTTGAAAAATATGAGTTTCAGTGAAAATTTTGTTAAATTAGTAAGACAAAATGATTATGATTTCAAAATATTTGATTGTATAAAAAATAAGAAAGAAAAAAGTGATACAATATTAATAAACAATAATTTAAATTTCATGAATAATATAGTAATATTTATGAAAAATTGTGTAAGTAATTATCCAGAATGTCATAAAAAATTAGCAGAAATATTAATTAAAGATTTAGAATTATTTAGACAAAAAAATGACAAAAATTATATTAATAATGTTTTAATTCCATTATTAAAAGTAGAAAAAACAACAAATATATGTATTCATCCAATAGATTCAAATGTTAAAAATATATATTCAAGTTATTGTAATTTAGAATCAAATGATAATTCTTCAAATGAAGAAACAACAGATTCCAAAAATAATTCAAAAGATAAAAAACCAATGGATAATTTATTTAAAGAACCAAAATTAGTTTCATCTTATTTCTATAATGAAGATTCTTCAAAGAAAAATATTCAAGAAGAAAAATTAAAATCAATAATAATGGATTGTCCTTTAAATATAGAAATGCAAAATTTATTTTCAAATTTATTTACTTCGTTTGAATATGAACCAGGAAAAAAATTCCAAAAATATAATTTTAAAAAAGTATTTTCATCAAAAGATTTAGATCCAAAAAAAATAAAAGAGCAATTAACATCAAATGTATGTAATCAAGGACCATTTTTAATAATAATGTATCCATTATCAATTGATTCAATATTTTTAGATAAAAAACCAATAACATTTTTCTTTTATAATGGATTATTTCCAAATCTTCCTTCAAATCAATTTAATGATGACATTAATTTTAATCCTCTTACTTATAAAGAAAATTTACTTTGTCAAATATCAAATAAAAAATATATTACTTCTTGTTTAAAACCAGAATCTTCAGGAAATCATTATGAATTAGGTTCAATTACTATGGATTATGATGCTTTATTTTTAACTGTTTCTGATATTATTAATTTAAATTTAACTGAAAATGATTCTTCTAATATTAATCTTCCTATTGAAAATATTCCTATTGGAAAAAATAATGAAATGGATAATTTCCTTGATACAGATATTAAATTTTATGAAATTTATATTGGAAATGTGATTGTTGAAGATAAGAAAAAACAAGGAGGAGTATCATCAAATATAAGTAAAATTATACCTATTAAATATATTAATGAAACAGGTAATTTAAATTTGAATATTGTAAAACAAAATAAATATTATAATCCTAATCATCCTATTGCTACTGTAAGAGATAATCCTATATTTGAATTTCCTTCAAATATTCCATTTAAAAGAATAAAAGATATGATTGTTTCAGATACAATTTCTTTTAAAAATTTATTAAATCATGAAGAAATTCCAAATGATGAAATAATAGAAAAAATACCAAAATATTCCAGTTCAAATAATATAACAGATATATTTTATGAAGTTTCTTCATTAAGAGATTTAAAAATAAATCCAAATGATGAATCAAAAAGTGAAAGAGAGATAAAAATAGATTATGAATTAATGGATTATGCTCCTGAATTACCAATATTTAAAGAATTTGAAAAATTAGAAGGAATAAACAATATAATAAGTGTATTAAAATCAACAGTAAAAAAATGGACAAATAAAGAAGCAATAGACTTTTGGATTAAATGGATAAATGATTTAGAAATATTTTGTCAACTTCCTTCATTTTTTGCATCTTTAATAAGTCATCAACAATGTTCTTCAATATTATTTAATTTACTTTGTGGATTTTATGATAATGAAAATTCAATAAAAAAAGAAGGCGCAGATGTCTCAAAATATATATTTGAAATTTTAGGTAATTCATTTTCAAAAAATCGTTCTGGAGAATTAAGAAAAATTGCAATAGAAAAAGGAATATTTAATTGTATAATAGAAAGATTAGAATTATTAACTCATGAAAAACCAAGAAAATATTGTCCTGGAGAAGAAAAAGAAGAAGAAGAAGAAAAAAAAAAGAATGAAGAGCCCAAAAAAGATAATTTAAATGTAAATTTAACAGGAAAAAAGAAATTAAAAAGAGGAGTAGGTTATGGAAGTGATCAAACAGGAGATAATAAAACATGGGATGTAACTCAATATTTAGCAGGAAAAAAAAGTAATTCATTACAAATAGCAAGTATAATAAAATTATTAACAGATTTTTTTGATATAAGTGATATGAAAATAGATGATAAAACTTTAAGAGTATTTTTAGAAAGTTCAATATTACCATGTTTAGAAAGTGCATATCGTGGAGGAACATTATTAGAATTAGCAAAAGAAGCTCAATTATATTATGCATATTTAGATATGACAATAAAATTATCAAAAAATCCATCATTAATACCATTATTATTAGATATATCAAAAGATTATAAACCAGTTCAATCTCAAAGTGTATATAATTTATTAAGTTTATTAAACGACGGAACAAAAATATTTGCAAACGCATTAAAACACGAAAGTGCTGAAACTGGAAAAACAAAATCAACAGAAGAACAATTAGCAAATGAAATAATGCGTACATTTGACATAGTAACAAAACATATAAAATCCTATCAAATAAATTTAGACAACAAGAAAAATTATTCAGAAATATTAAAACTTCCAGTAGATAAAAGTTACCCATTACTTCTCCGTGAATTTGCCTTTGACTACATGTCAATGAAGAACAAATTAGGAAAATTAGATCATTACTACGCAAATAACGTGAGTGGAAATCCAACAAGTGCAAAGGCAATAAGATTAGCACAAGAATTTGCAGATTTACCTCGTTCTCTTCCAATCGAAAGTACAAATTCAATATATGTTAGAGTGGATAAAGACAATATGGATTTTATGAAAGTACTTATTATGGGAAGTGAAGGTACTCCTTATTCAAATGGAGCTTTTCAATTTGATGTTTTCTTCGATAGTCAATATCCTAATGCTCCTCCTAAAGTTACTATAATGACTACTGGAGGAGGAACTACACGTTTTAATCCTAATTTATATTCCAATGGGAAAGTTTGTCTTTCACTTCTTGGAACTTGGAGAGGACAATCGACTGAAAATTGGGATCCCAAAATTTCTACTTTATTACAAGTTCTCATTTCAATTCAAGGTATTATTATGAGTGATTTAGTTTATTTTAATGAACCTTCATGTGAAAGTGAAATGGGAACTCCAACTGGAGAAGCTAAAAATGAAGCTTATTCTAATATTGTCAGATATTCTAATATTAAATATGCTATGATTGAACAAATTAAAAAACCAAGTCCTGGATTTGAAGAAGTTATTCAAAGACATTTTTATTTAAAAAGAGAACAAATTTTAAAAGAAGTTAAAAGCTGGATTGAAAGAAGTAAAACTGCAGAAGCTAAATATTCTTCTTTTAGTTTAGAACATAATTCTAATTTAGCTACTAAAATGAGTAAACCTGGAGCTTATACTCAAATGATGAATGAAATTTATGTTGAATTAGAAAAAACTTTAAATTCACTTCCTTTACCTTCTGATTTAAAGAAAAAAGCTGAAGATGAAAAAATTGAAAATGAGAAAAAAAATGAAAAAATTACATTTGAAAATATTGATAATGTTGATATGACTTATGATTCTAAAGATAAAGAAAATAAAAAAATAGAAAATAAAGAATTAAATTTAAATGATGATGAAGTTAAAGATAGATGGAGTAGATATATTGGAGCAATGGGAATGGAAGCAGTTCAAAGACAAGCTAATTCTTCTATTTTCTTAAGTGGTGCTGGAGGATTAGGAATTGAAATTTCGAAAAATTTAGTTTTATCTGGATGTAAATTATTTGTTTTACATGATAATAAAAATACTAATTTTTATGATTTATCTTCACAATTTTTCCTTTCTGAAAATGATATTGGAAAAAATAGAGCCGAATGTTCTGTTAAAAAATTACAAGAATTAAATTATTATGTTAAAGTTCAATCTTCTACTGTTCAATTATCTAATGATGAAAAAATAATTCATAATATATTACAAAATTTTGATGTTGTTATTTTAACTGAATGTGATAATGATATTTTAATTTCTATAGATAATTATTGTAGAAAATATAATAAAAAATTTATTTGTTGTGATATATTTGGAAGTGTTGGTAGATTAATTAATGATTTTGGAAATGAATTTATTGTAAATGATAAAGATGGAGAAGACGCAAAAGAAGTTATGGTTAAAAATATTGAAATTATAAAAGAAAATGAAGCTATTATTACTGTTTTAGATGGAACTAGACATGATTTTGTTGATGATGATATTGTTGAAATTAATGAAGTTGTTGGTTTAGATGGTATTAATAAAAAACAATTTAAAGTTAAAGTTCTTACACCTGCAACTTTTAATTTAATTGGAGATTTTAATAATTTTAAAGATAAAAAATATGAAAGAAATGGTATTTGTAGACAAATTAAACAACAGAAAAAAATTAAATTTGATCCTATTGAAAATATTATTAATGTAAATAGTACTAATTATCAATCTATATGTGAAAAATATACAGATCCAAATATGTTAATATCAGATTTTACAAAAATGAAAAATGGTCCTTTAATAAATTTATCAATGTCAATAATAAATAATATAAAAAAAAAATATTCAGAAAAAATAGAACCATGGTCTTTAAAATTTGCAAAATTAGTAATAGAAGAAATAAAAACAAAAGATTCAAAATTTTCAGAAGAAGAACTTAAAATATTATATTATATAATATTTACACATATGGTTCAATTCCCATCTCTTTGTGCATATTTCGGTGGATTTGCCTCTCAAGAAACAATAAAAGCAATAACAAATAAATATACTCCAGTAAATCAAATGATGTTTCAAGATATATTAGAATTTATTCCTGAAATAAATATAAAAGATGAAAAAAGTATAGAAGAAAGTATAAAAAAATTTAATTATAACGAAAAGAAAAATCGTACAGATACACTTCAAATTATATTAGGAGAAAAAACATTAGAAACAATATTAAATATGAAAATATTAGTAGTAGGAGCAGGAGCAATAGGATGTGAATTACTAAAGAATTTTTCAATGTTATCTTTAGGAACAGGAAATAATGGTGCAATATATGTAACAGATCCAGATATAATAGAAGTAAGTAATTTAAATAGACAATTTCTCTTTAGAGAAAAACATTTACGTCTTCCGAAAAGTTCTACAGCAGCAGCTGCAGTAATTCAAATGAATCCTTTATTAAAAAATCATATTTTTGCAAAAATTGAAAAATTATGTGAAGAAACAGAAAATATATTTTCAGATAATTTTATAAATTCATTATCTTTAATTTCAAATGCTTTAGATAATGTAAATGCAAGAAGATATGTAGATTCTCGTTGTGTTTCAAATAGAAAACCTTTATTAGAGAGTGGAACACTTGGTCCTAAAGGTCATGTTCAAGTTATTATTCCTTTTAAAACTGAAAGTTATTCTTCTCAAAGTGATCCTGAAGTTAGTAATGATATTCCTCAATGTACTTTAAAAATGTTTCCTGAAGAAGCTATTCATTGTGTTGAATGGGCAAGAGATCAATTTGGTAAAATATTTACTCAATTACCAAAAAGTATTAATAAAGTTATTGATGAATGTAAAAATGGAAATTTCTCTTTTGATGAAATTAAATTAGTTAAAAAAACTATTAAATGGTATAAAAAAAAACCTAATGATTTCAATGATTGTTTAAAAATTGCGAGAGAAAAATTCAATAAAGTTTTTGTTAATAATATTAAACAATTAATGTATGCTTATCCTATTGATAAAAAAGATAAAAGTGGAAAATTATTTTGGTCTCTTCCTAAAAGACCTCCTGTTATTGATGAATTTAATATTGAAGATCAATTATGTATTGATTTTATTAGTGCTTATTCTTGTTTAATTGCTAATATGTTTGGTATTAAAATTCCTTATGATAAACCAAGAGATAATAAAAATAAAATTGATATGTGCTCTAAAGTAAAAAATATTATTGTTGAAGATTTTAAACCTAATGAAGAGAAATTAAAAGAAATTGAAAAAGAAGTTGAAGAATCAGAAGGAAAAAAAACAGAAGAAGAAAAAAAAGAAGAAGAGGAAAAAAATAAAAATATAAATAATAATAATAATGAAATAATAACATCAGATAAAGATGAAGAATTAAAAAAAGAATTAAAAGAAATAATAAATGGAAAAGATTTTAATATGAAATTAAATTCAACAGAATTTGAAAAAGATAATGATTCTAATTTTCATATAGATATAATATATGCAATGAGTGCTTTACGTTGTAGAAATTATAAATTAGAAATTATGGATTGGATGACAGTTAAAATTAAAGCTGGAAGAATTATTCCTGCTTTAGCAACTACAACTTCTTCAATTGCTGCTTTACAAACTATTGAATTAGTTAAAATTGCTAAAAATATTAATTTTGAAAATTATAGAAATTCATTTTTAAATTTAGCTATTCCTTATTTACAAAGTTCTGAACCTGGAATTTGTAAAAAAAATATTATTCATAATAATTTATCTACTACTTTATGGGATAGATGGGAAGTTAATTTAGATAAAGATAAATGTAATATTAAAGGTCTTTTTGATATTTTGAAAAGTAGATATATGTTAATTCCAAGAGATATTTTTAAAGGAAAAAAAGCTATTTATTCTTATATGGGTTATAAAGATAAAGGAAGTTTAAATGAAGAAATTTTAAATAAAAATTTAATGGAATTAATTGGAATTAAAAATGAAAGTTATGTTGATTTAATGGTTACTTTTGTTTTAAATGAGAAGGATGATACTTATTTAAAAGATATTCCTATTGTTAGAGTTCATTTCCAAAAGTAAATTTTTTTCTTTTTTGTTTTATTTTTTTGTTTTATTTTTCTAATGTGAATACTCATTAATTAAATAAATAAATAAAATAAATTAATTTTTTAAATGAATTTATTGTACTATTTATTATTATTTATTAATTTTTATTTATAATTTTGATTTATAATATATTATTTTTTTATTTGTTTGTATCCAATATTTGGAAAGATTTAATTTTGTTTTTTTTTATTTGCTTATATAGAGGAAATTTTTTTTTCTCTTGAATATTATTTAAAGAATTTTTTGGTAAACTTGAATTTTTATGTTTTTTAAATTGGTTATTTTTCTTTATTTTACTATCTGAACTGTTAATATTGTTTTTATTAAATTCACTATTTGATATTTTTTTTTCTACAGAAGATGATTTATTTACTTTATTTATAAAGTTTTTATCTCTATTTACCATTAAAGATGTTAATTTTAAAACATTATTTCCTAACGATTTTCTGTTTAATTTTAAAATGAAATCTTTTTGTTTTTGATTTAAAAGTTCAAAAGATTTATTTTTAAATTTAAATAAGTTTTTTAAATGTTCACTTAAAAAAACTTTTCTTTTTTTTGATATATTTTTACCTGATAAATTAGTAAATTCTGATACTTTTTTCCAAATATCTATTTCTTGATTTAAATTACTAATTTTATGATTATAATCACTATAACCATATTCCATAAAAATCAGTTCATCAGATAATCTTTCTTTTTCTCTTATAATTCCTAATTTACATTTTTTCTTTTTTAATCTAACAATTTTATCAGAATATATTTTAATATAATTTGTCAATAACCTATTTTGTTGGTTTAAACCAACCCACATAAAATAATATAATTTAAACAATTGAAAAACTGTTTTTATTAATTTTTTATATTCAATATTATAATTTACTTTAATTCTTTTAAAATTAGAAATTTGGCATTTATTTTTCAAAGAAATAAATTTTTCATAATTAATCTCAAAATTTAAATTTTGAATAGAATTTTCAAAATCTCTATCTTCTGAATAATTTAATAAAAGATTTTCTTCCAATTGTTCTGTTTCATTATAAAAAAATAATCCATTAGTATTATTTAATTTAATATAACTATATTCATCATTAGAATCATTTGATAAAGTAATAATATCATTAATTAATAAAGAATCATTTTCAATTGTATTTTGTACTGATTTATTAAATATTATCATTTTTTCTTTATTATATATATTTGGCATTTTTTTTAAAGAGGAATTTTCTTTAGATTTATAAGAATTTATTTTCTTTAAATAATCTTCATTAAAGTCCATTGATTTATTTACTCTCTTTTTAACTTGTGAACTTTTAAAAATATATTTATTATAATTTGTAGGTTGTTTTTTTTCTATATATTTAACGATAAGACATTTAATTTTTATTTTAATTTCTGAAGGAAGATTTGAATTATTTTTTATATTATCATTTGATGCTTTTGAACATTTAATTGTGATCCATTTTGTTTCATCAGTGACATTCAATATTCCTACTCCTAAAAATAATTTCCCTTGAAATAATCCAAATTTTATATTTGAATTTGGAATTTGAAAATTAAAAATTTTTTGAGAGTTTACTGAAGAAAATAAATTTATTGATATATTTGAATTATTTCCTATTAAATTCATATGTAGATCACCTTTATATTGTACTCCATTCTTTGTTGTTGCTTTTATTTTTAAAAATTGTAATTCAACCTCCATTTTTATATTTTCTTTTACATTAGCTAATATTATTAAAAAATTAGATTTTTTTTTTTATACAATAAAAAGATTTATTCAAAATTTATATTCTTATTTAAACCAATTAGAAATTTTATATCCAAAATTATATAATTGATTTTTAGCAGAATCTAAAATTCCATTATTTTCTTGATTATTATCAGATTTTATTTCATTATAATTAGAAATTTCTTGATAATTATAATTATTTTGATAATTTTGTAAATTATAATTTGTAGAGTTATTATTATAATAATTCAAACGTTCATCATCATTATTATTATCACCAAAAAATGTTTCTTTCATATAATCATAACCTTTTATACTTTTATCTTTAATATATTCATAACTATCAATACTTTTTTCTTTAATTATATTTCCAAAATTGATTAAACTATTCTTAATATTTTCAATTGAATAATTTGAATTATTAATTTCTTTTTCATTAATTAAATTTACATTCACATTCACACTATATGTTCTTATATTACCATTAAACGAGCTAAAAAAAGGTTCTATTCTTTGATTATTCATTAATTGATTATATCTATATAAAGTCTGTCCCATATCATTTAATATATTTGTAATATCATTATGAGCTTTGTTGTTTTTCATCATTTGATATTTAATTATTAAATTTTCCATTGGTGATAAATTGTTTAATATTTCATTTATTCCATCTTTTAATTTTGAACTATTATAAGAATATTTTCCTTCATCTATATATTCATTATACTTTTTTAATTTTTCAATCCATATATTTTTAATTTTTTCAGGCTGATTTAATATATTCCCTGTTAAAAAATTATTATTATTATTATTACTTTTTAAGTTATTATAATTCTTTTCATTAGGGTTTATTTGTTTATTACATCCAAATTCATTTTTGTTTTTGGAATTATTAATGTAATTATTTTCAAAATTATTTGAATTATTTAAAAAAGAATTTTTATTATTCTTAATAAAATTTGAATCTTTTAAAGAAGGGTTATTTTTATTTTCTTGATTAGTAATAAATCCATATGAATTATCATTTGATTTAAATTCTGTTGAGTTATTGATATCAATGTGATTTATATAAATAAATTCACTATTTTTATTATTAGTATAATTTTTTATAAATTGTTCTTTATTAATATATTTTTCATAAGTTTCTATTTCATTATCAATTGGAGGAAAAATTATTCCATTTTTTTTCCAAAAATCATATTTAGTTTTAAAATTAGGATGATTATTACATTTTAGAATTGCCCATTTTCTAATTAAATATAAAATTTTCTTTTGAATTTTAGAATTAACTCCATTGTTTTTTTTTAAGCAAGAAAAAAAGGTTTCTAAAAAATCTTCTTGAGAAATAAATTCAATAGTTTTTTCTGAACAAAAATCTACGATAAAATCAATAATATCAATTAATAATTCATTATTATAATTTTTATCTATTTCATTTTTAATATATTCAATAAATGTTTTTTTATTTTCGTCTTTTTCGATTTCTTTTAATAAATTAATCCAATAAATTTCATTATAGCCATTACTTTTAAATAAAATTAAAAAACTAGAAATAGTATTTTCAGAATTCATTGAAGAATATTTTTTTGACATTTATTTATTGAAAAATTCAATATAAAAATAAAAAAATAAACATAAATACAAAAAAAAACTAAAAAATGCCTTTTTTAAAAAAATAATTGTTAAAAAAACTAAAAAAAATTCCACTTAAAAAAACTAAATTTCTACATATATTAAAATTAAAATATAAAAATAAAAAATTAAAAAAAAGAAAATAAAAAAAACAAATGTCAGTAGACCCATATATAAATAAAGTAATATTTTCAAAATATCAAATTCAAAAAAAAATAGGAAAAGGTTCCTTTGGAACAGTATATTCTGGAAAAGTAACATTAACAGAAGAAAAAGTAGCAATAAAATTAGAAAAAAGAGAAAAAAATAAGCAAGGAACATTAGAAACAGAAGCATATCGTTTAATGTATCTTCAAAATGAAGGAATACCAAAAATATATTGTTATGGAAATAATCAAACACATAATATATTAGTTCAAGAACTTCTTGGTAAATCATTAGAAGAAATATTTAATTCTTGTGGAAAAAAATTTTCTTTAAAAACAGTTTGTGTTTTAGGAATAGAAATGATAAATAGAATAAAATTTGTACATTCACGTCATCATATTCATAGAGATATAAAACCAGATAATTTTATGATAGGAAGAGAAGAAAATGAAAATAAAATATATATTATAGATTTTGGTTTAGCTAAAAAATATTTTTCAACTAGTAAAAATCAACATATTAAATTTTCTACTGGAAAATCTTTAACTGGAACTGCAAGATATTGTGCAAGAAATGCTCATAGAGGTTTTGAACAAAGTAGAAGAGATGATATTGAGAGTATTGGTTATGTTTTAATGTATTTTTTAATTGGTAATTTACCTTGGCAAGGACTTAAAATTAAACCTGGAGAAGATCAATTTAAAAAAATTGCTGAAAAAAAAATTAGTACTAGTTTTGAAACTTTAACTAAGGGAAATCCTGAAGAATTTCTTAAATATTTTCAACATTGTGATAAATTAAATTTCCAAGATGAACCTGATTATGATTATTTAATTGGATTGTTTCAAAGTATGATTAATCAATATTGTAATGATTGTTTTTATGATTTTGATTGGAAAAAAAATTTCTTGGGACATTTAAGTTTAGAACAAGAAAAAAATAATACTTTTGATAATTTTAAAAATGATTTATTTAATAAATCTAGAGATGTTAGTTTATTAGTTAATAAAAATAATGAATCTAAAATTGATAATAATAATGATAATGATAATGAAGAAGATAATGAAGTTAAAAATAATTTGAAAAATAGTAAAGTTTTTATTCAAGAAACAACTGAAGAAGATACTGATTATCAATTAGGTAATTCTAAAAATAATAATAATAATAATATTTACAGTAATAATAATCTTTGGAAAAAAAAAATTAGGAGTAATAGTGCTTTAAATATACATTTAGTTAGAAAAAATAATGAAAATGATAATACTTTAAATGAAAATAATAATTATAATAATATAAATGAGGAAATGAAAAAAGAAAATTCAATAGAAAATAATGGTATAGATGATAATTATAAAATGAAAAAATATAAAAGTAAAAAAGAAGAACAAGTTTCTCTATTAAAAAATATGATTTCCAAACAATTATTACCTAATAAAAAGAAAAAATCAACTAGAACAATGAAAGAAAATTATGATGAATATTATCAAACAAATAATTTAAATTTTATTAGAGGCAATGGATTTACTCCAAGAAAAAATACAACAAAAACAATAGAAATTGAAACTATAGAAAAGCAAATAAATAATGAGAATCCTTTAAATCAAATTAAATTAGAAGAAAAAAATGATAATAATAATAATAATAAAAAAGAATTAAATAATGATAATAATGAAAAAATTAATAATCATATTAAAAGAAGAAGACAAAGAACAAAAAGTATGGATGATAAAATAGGTGAAATTCATACTAATGCAAAATGTAAATGTATTATTTTTTAGAATGGATACACTCTATTATATATATATTTTTTTTCTTAAATAATATAATATTTAAATATATAAAAAATAACAAAAAATTTAAACCACAAAAGAATAAAAAATAATTTAAAAACTTTTCTTATATCTCTCATTTATCTACACAAAAAATACTATTTTCAAAAAAGAGAAAAAAATAAAATAAAAATAAATTATTTAATAAATATATCTTGTAATATTCTCAAAATCAGTTTTCATTTCAGCAGTAAATAAATAATACATTCCATTTTTAATATCTTTTTCAAAATCTCCAATTTTTCCAATATCCCTTCTAACAGAATGTAACTAAAAAATATATAAATTAAAAAAAATAAAAAACTTACAACTTGAGCTCTTTGTAACATATATTTCCAAATTTTTTCATGGCATAAATCAATAGGTAATAAACCTCTATTATCTTTAATTAAAGGATTAGCAACTTCATATAATAAAACTTGAGTAGCTTCAAAACAATAATTTTCAACAGAAATATGTAAAGGAGTTCTTCCTGCTTCATCAATAGCATTTATATGACCTCCTTTAGAAACTATTTTACTAATAACTTGATATACATTTCTCTTTGCTGCCCAATGTAATGGAGTTTGTTTAAAATTATCAAAATCAAAAACTAAAAAATAATTCTGATCTAACATATAATTTATCACTTCTATATCTTTGTCTTTTATTGCACATATTAATTTAAATGTTCCTTCATTTGAAAATGGCTTTATTGAATTTACTTCCATTTTATAAAATTCTTTTAATGATACTCCTAATCTTTTAAAATGAATTGCTGCTCTTATAAATACTAATTTATATTTTGCTAATATTTTCTGTTTTCTTTCATATTCTTCTTTTTCTTTGTTATCATTTATTATTTTATTCACTTCTTTATTTAATTTAAAATTATTATTTATTAATTTTTGAATCATTTCTATTAATTTCTTATCCTTTTGTAATTCTATTAAATCTTGATTTGTTTGTAATTTTTCACTAAAGTTTTCTTTTTTAATTAAATTAAACCAACTTGAATAACTTACTCCTATTTCTTTATTAATTGCATTAATATGTTTATTTAATATTTTTTTTTGATATCTTACTACAGGATAATATGCATTTCTTAATACTTCATCAGGAGTTTTTGATTGTTTAAAATTATATTCTTTTGGAAGAATATTTTTTACTATTTTTTTAGATGAAATTATTGGATAAGTTATTGGTTCAATTACTTTACTTCTTAAAATTTCTTCTATTTTTTCTATATCGTTTTTAGGAACTCCTTTTTTAAATATATTTAACATTTTTTTATTTATTTCAGTACATTTTTTAATTGAATATCTTTGATTTTTATTTTCTTTATATGATAATTTTCTTTTAATTTGAGGCATTGATTCTGGGACTATTTTTCCAAAAGCAATTTTATGAGTATGAAATAATTTTTTACTTGAATTTGAATAATTTGTTGATGTTGAACTTTGAAGTAAAATTGATTGTCTAGTAATGTTTTTATGAGTTAATCTTAATTTATTTGTTTCATTTAAAGGATTTTCTTCTTCTGATATATTATATCTATTAGTTTTTTTATATATTGGTAAAGAAGTAGTCCTATTGTGTGCAGAATAATTTGATGAATCTTTATTATTTATATTACTGTTTAATAAAGAAGAAGAATTTGTTCTTATTGTTGGATTGCTTTTTAATATCTGATCATATAGCATTAAAGTTTTAATTTATTTTTTATTTTTAGCTTATTATTTTTTTATTTTTTAAAATTATTGTTAATAAATGAATAAAGGAAAATTTATATTTTACTCTTATATTTTTTTTTCTTTGTTTAATGTTATTTTAACAACTTATGATTCAATTAAAGATATACCAAATAAAAAAAAAGGTTTTCAAAGTTTTAGTTTAGGTTTATCTCAAAATTGTAAACCATTATATTATGTAGATATAAATAATGATAAATAGTAAAATAATAATTTATTTAATATAGTATTGATATAATAGCATCATGTAAAGAAGGAACAACAACAACAATATCATATTATATATATAATGAAGAAAAAGGATATTTTCAATTATCAACAATAAATGGAACAGAAAGTCTTACTTTTGAAAACACAGAGATAATAAATTTTATAGCAAATGATTTAAATTTTAATTCTTATTTAGACTATGTTATTACAATAAAAGAAACAAAATCAACCATTTATACAACATATATTTATTTATTTAATACAGATTCATTAAAATATGAAAAGAAATATATTATAGAAAATTCAGATAAAAATGTTTTAACAGCAGCAATTGGAAGTGATAGGAAATTAAAAGTAATATATTATGACAAAACAGAAAAAAAAAGAAAAGTAATATCATTTGACTCATCTGGAAATTCAAATGTAGAATATTTTTCAAGTTATTTATCCTCAAATAATAATATTTGTAATGGAAATTCAATATATAATAATTATCCTTTTGCATCACCAAATTCAAATGGATTTATTGATATTGATGGAGATTGTTTAAATGATATAATAATAATATCCTATGATGGAACATTAAAAAAAAATTTATTAGAAATATGGAAAGGAGTTTTTGAAAATAAAGATATAAAATATTGTTTAACTAAAACTAATGTATATGAATTAGATAATTCATTAGGTTTACCTTCTTTAGTTGATATTGATAGAAATTCTTTAATTGATATAGTTTTTCCAATTAAAGAATCTTATCCTCCAAAAATTTTAATTGCTTTTAATATTATTTCAATGACTTATACATGGACTTCTGATTATTGTGAAGATCATCAACCAATTTCAATAAGTGATAATTCTAATATTGATCAAATTTTTGATAATTTTAATATTGGAAGTAATACTAATAATGTTGCTACTGTTACTTTATATAATAGTGATCAATATACTTTTTATGATAGTGATAATTTTCCTTTATTTTTGAAATTTATTGATGTTAATCAAGATTCTTATGCAGATTTTATTACTATTTTAAAAAATAAATCAACAAATAGTAATTTACCTATAATATTTTATAATCAAAAAATATTATATGATGATAATTATACTGGAGATCAAAGAAGAACATTTTCAAATAGTGAAATAACTACATTTGAATCATATTCAAACACAATTTCAGTTTCATTTTTTGATTTTGAAGATAATGGAAAAATGGACTTATTATTTATAGATTCTGATTTAAATACTTTAGGTTTATATAATCAAAATATATATGATACATATTCGATAAAAAGTATTTTATTATTTAATACAAATTGTTTTTATTGTTGTGAATATGGTTCTACTCAAAGATTTATAACAACAAATATAGATGGAACAAGAAGAATGGATTTATCAATTCAATATCCTCAAAATACAGTTTCTTCTTTAAATTTACCTTTTGCATATCTTGGAATAGGAAGAACAAATAATTATATTGAAAATTTCCAAATAATTTCAGGTAATAAATATAAAAGTAGTGATAATGATAAAACTTATACTCCTGTTATTCCTAATTCACAATTAGTTATTTTTCATACTAATGTTGATGAGAAAAATACTACTAATTGGAAAGTTGATTTAATGGTGAAACCTACTAAAAATTTATATAAATTAATTATTGTTATTGTTATTTTGATTGCTTTAGGAACTTTTATTGCTTCTTATTTAGAAATGAAAGAAAGAGAAGAAGATAATGAAGAAAATAAGGAAACTTTTGCACCTTGGTTTGGATAAATTTTTAAATGGATTATATATAAATATATATTATTAATAAACTATATAAAAGTATTTTTAAGCTTTTTTATGATATATATACACTATTGTTTATATTTCATTATTTTTATAAAAATTTTTGAAAATTTTTTTATATTTTTTTACTATCTAAAAAATCCATTATTGAATTTTTTGATTCTTGAGATAACTGATAATATTCTATTTTAGGACTAATTAATTCTTTAATTAATTCTTTATCTAGACCAAATTCAATCATATTATCTGCTAAAGGAATTAATTGTGCAAAAACTATATTATCATATTTTAGATTATCTTCATTACATTCACCGAAAGAAATAGATTTGATATTAGAATTAATAGATTCAGAAATTCCAATTTGAATAGTATATAAAGTAAAATCATCCCAAAATTGTTTGGATTTAAATAAATCATTATTCTTTATTTTTGATTGTAAAAATATTTTTTTATTATCTTCATTATTAATCATATAATAAGTTTGAGATAAAATAATACAATTTTTAGCACAATTATAATCAGAATCATCCAATATTTTATTTAACATTGAATTAAATATTTGTGCAATAATATTAAAATAATTTTCAGGAATCAAAAAAATACCTTGATTTCTAAATTCATTTAATTTCTCTATAAAAATTGTTCTATTATATTTACTTTCCATTAAATTATTAATTTGAATCAATTCATCATTATTTGGAAATGTAAGATTAACTTCTTTATTTGAAAAAGCAAGAATTTGATTTGCAATTTTATTTGTAATTACTTTTTCTTTTTCTATTTTAAGATTATAATTTGGATTTTTTAAAGTCAGTTCAACATAAATTATATTAGCAATATCATAAATATCATCATCATCAATTTCAATTGATGATAAATCTTTATATAAATCAGAACAAAAAAGTTGTTTATGTTTTTCAAGTAAAAACATTTTATAAGGTTCTAATTTACTTTTAATAAAAGGTCTATTTATAATTTGATTTTTTTTTATTTTTTCATTAAATTTATTTCCTAATTCTAATTGTACAATTTCTCTTAATTCTCCTTCTTGAGAAACAAAACTCATTTTTGAAAAATTTTGAAAATGAATAAAAAAATTTTGAATACCTTCTTTTAATATATCTACATTAGAACATATAATTATTATTTTAGTATTTGTAAAACTATCAATTGTTGAAATAGTTGATTGTTCTAAATCATTTATTCTTGGAAGATAATTAATATATTCTTTTTCTGCATTTTTCATTTCTTCTATTGATTCTTCTATTAATTGTTGTTTATTCTTCATAATTTCTTTTATATTATTTAAATTTTTTAAATTCTTTAATTTTAATAATTTTTTACTTTTTTGCTTTTCTATCAATAAATTTTCAGTTTCTTTTGCTCTTAAATAAAATTGATTTTTAATTATTTCCATTTCTTTACTTTTTGCTTCTAATCCCTGAATTGAGTCTTTGCATTCTTTTTCTAATGTTTTTATTATATTTTCATTTTCTTCGAAACGAACTTTTATTTCATTTATTTGTTTTGATAAATAATTTGTTAAAAAATTAAAAGCTTCTATTTTTTCATTTATTAATGTTGGTATTTGTTTTGTTAATTTAAATAAATCAGAAATATCACAATCTTTATCTATTTCATATTTTTGTAAATTACTAGCATATTTTTTTTGTAATATTATTAATTCTTTTAAATATTCTTTTGTCTTGTCATTATAATAACTTAGGTAATTTATTAAATTTTTTTTCACTCTTATTATTTCTTTATAATATTTTGAAACTCTTTTTAAATTTTCTGTTTCATTGCATTTAATATTCATTTTTAATTAATTATTTAAAAAGAATTATAATTATAATAAATCGAATTATTTTTTAAATTATGCAAAACATTAATTTATGTGCAATTGGTAAATTAGATATTGATTTAAATTTAACTTTAAGAAAATCAGAAGTTGAATATTTTAAATTTAACATTTCTGAATATAATACAATTGAAGATTTGAAAAATTTATTTTATCCAGAAGAAAAACAAAATAAAATAAATGAAAATAATGAAAATGAAATGATAAATATAAACTATTTTGATTATATTTCTCTTTCTTCACAAGATAAATTTATTAATATATTATTATTTATTAATAGAGCATTTAAAGAAAAAGTATTCGTTGAATTAGTTCTTTTAAATAAAATGGAATTTTCAGAGGAAAAAAAATTTGTTAAAAAATTAATTGAAAAAATATGTGCTAAAAATTATTTTTTTATTATAGAAAATAAATTATATGATATTCCAACTAAAATAAATTTTAAAATTCAAATATTAGAGGATGAAACAGATGAGATTATTGAAAGTAAAATTTTTCAAATGTTTGAAAATAATGAAATGCAAGATGACAATCAAAAAAACAAAGACAAAAATTTATATTATAAATTACAATATAATTTTAATAAAAGTAATTATTTTTTATCTAACTTTGATGATTTAATGAATATTGAAGATGAATCATCTTATGAAATTCCATTGTTTTATAAATTATTAATTTTAAATAATTCTAAATTAAAAATTATTACTAATATTTCCAAAGATTGCGTTAATGAATCAACTGATTCAGAATTAATTAAATCTTTAAAAAAAATTATAGATTTATCTGACTGTATTATTGGTGACAGAAATACATTAAATAATTTTTATGAAATATATTTTAGAATTTTCAAGAAAGAAAAGGAAATCAAAAAATTAAAAAAAAATTTAAATTCAAATCCAGATTATATTACAATAGACAATGAAAAAAAAAGAAAAAATATAGAAAGAACAACAATATTAATAGATAATTTAGAAGCAATAATAATATATAAACAAGGAGGAATAAAAATGAAAACAATATATGAAGAAGAATTAAATTGTAATGATATTATTTATAAAGGAAATAAAGAAAAAAATATTAAAATAATTAATCAAAATTATAATTTTTATTTAAATATATTTATAGGAGGTTTTCTATCAAGATTCTTACATGATAAAACATTTAAAACTTGTGTTTATGCAGCCTCATTAAGTGTAAAAAATATGATAGAAATATTAAAAAATAAGATTGATTATATTACAGATTTGGATATTTTTAATGTAATTGTACCAATAAAAAAAAGTAAAAAGAATATTCTAGAAAAAGAGAAATTATTATCAGAATATGAAAAAATTAAAAGAAAGGAAAAAGGTTTTAATTTAGGTTTTACAAATTTAGGTAATTTTAAATGCCAAGATTATAATGCTCTTTTAGATGAAAATTGTCAAAGTTATTTTAATAATCCATATGTACAATTTCATTTAAGAAAACAAGGTTTTATTAATAGAAAAGGTATAATTTTAAAAGATCCTGATAAATTAGTTAATGTTCCACATATTTCTATGAAAAGATTTTTAAGAACATATCATTTAAATTTTAGATTTAAACCTTCTCCTTTAAAAAAATCAAGAAAAGCTATTACAAATGAAAATGATATAAATAATGATTATTATTTTGAAAATAATAAAAAATTAATTAAATCTGAAGAAAATGAATATCAAATACTAAAAGAAGGATTAAGTCAAAGTAAAAGTAAAAATAAAAATAAATTAAAATTACCTCCTATGTTAAAGAGAAATAATTATTCTAGTTATAATATTAGTAATGAAAAATATTTAATAAACAAAAATTTTAGAATAATAAGAAATAGTTATTTTTCTCCTTTAAATTCAAGAAATAAAAAAGATAAATCTCTAAAAAAAGATACTTTTTTAACAATTTTAAATCAATATGAAAAGATGAATAATAAATTAACTAAAACTTTTGAAAAGAATAGAAAAAATAATTAAAGTATGATTATAGATATGATTTTATTCTATATAGAATAATTAAATAACATATTTTTATATATCGAAAATAAAAATTTAAATATTTTTATCATATATTAATAAATTATTTTTTTAAAAAAGAGAAAAAATTAAAATAATATTTAAAATATTATTTTATTTAATTAATTATCAATTAAAAAAAATAGGAAAAAATGAATTTATTTTCACTTTTTAAAATATCAATAGTAATAATCAAAATTAATTTAATATTTTCATATTTATGTTTTGAATATGGATGTAAACATTGTTTAGATTCAAATTATGGAAGTTGTATACAATGTAAAGATAATTATATATTAAAAGATGGTAAATGTGAATGTTATGATCCAAATTGTTTAATATGTGAATCATCTTATTTGAATTCCAAATGTTATTATTGCAAAAATGGTTTATCTCTTGATAAAAATAATCAATGTAAATGTGAGATTGAAAATTGTGAAATATGTGGAAATAATAATTGCATAAAATGTCAAATAAATTATAATTATAATAAAACTAATAATAAATGTGTTTATAATAGAATTAAAAAAAAATGTTATGATTCAAATTGTGTTTCTTGTTCTTCATCTTTACAAGGTTCTTGTTTAAAATGTAATTCAGGATATGAATTAATTAAAGGAAAATGCAATAAAACACCTAATTGTTCTAAATTATTTGGTGTATGTACATTATGTCAAAATTCAAATTATTTTCTTCAAAATGGATATTGTGAGTCTAAATGTTTAAAAAATAATTGTCCTAATATTAAATATGATAATAAAAATTATACATGTGATAATAAATGTGTTTATTGTCAAAATTATAAACTTTTTACTTATAATAATTGTATTGATAATAAATTTTGTCAAGTTGATAATTGTTTAATTTGTCAAACTGAAAATGATTGTTTATATTGTAATCCTGGTCATTATAAAAGAAATGGTCAATGTTATAAATGCCCATATAATTGCATTCATTGCCAAAATGGAACAAGTTGTAATGCTTGTTCAAATGGATATGAATTAAATAATTATAATTTATGTGTTAAAATAAATGAAAATAATTCTAATTATCAGAATGAAATTATTAATTTTGAAATTGATTATTTAAATAAAAAATTTAATATTTTACAAAGTGAAGGATATAATTACACTCAAAAAGAAATTTTTTCTTCATTTAGGAATAACCTCGAGAATTGTTTATATGAAAATAAAAATAAATGTTATGAATGTGAAGTCAACTATGTATTAAAAAATGGAAAATGTGTTACTCCAAATTGCCCAATTGAAAATTGTATTGAATGTAAGAAACAAATTTGTTATAAATGTAAAAATAATAATAAACCATTATATAGTAATGGAAAATATAGTTGTAAAAACTATTGTTCTGAAAATTGTTTAAAATGTAATAATAATATATGTACAGAATGTAAAAATGGTTATCTATTAAATAATTATAATTGCATAAAGGATTGTGGAGTCAAGAATTGTGTAGATTGCAATGAAAATGAAAAATGTTTAATGTGTGCTTCTAATTATTATTTGGAAGATAATGAATGCAAACAATGCAATGCTGATAATTGTTTATCTTGTCCTAATGGAGAATGTTTAGAAAAATGTTCCTCAATAAAAAATTGTGAATATTGTATTCAAGGTGAAAATAAATGCTTAAAATGTAAAAATGGTTATAAATTAAATAATAATGATTTATGTTTTAAAAAATCGAATTCATTAAAAATAATTTTATTTATTATTACTTCTTCTGTGCTTCTTTTGGCAATTATTATAATAATTATTTGGATAAAGAAATTAAATAAAAAAAAAAAATACATTCAGAAAATTAACAAAATAAACACTGAAACAAAAGAAATCAAAAAAAATTCAAAAGAGAATAATTCAATAAATATAAATGAGATTAATTTTACAATAGATGAAAAAAGTATTATAAGTCAAAAGAAAAAATTTGATCAATGTAATTTATGTCCAAAAGAAGCTAAAATTATATTAAATTGTGGATGTAAATTTTGTAATGTTCATAAAATTAATAAAAAATGTCCTATTTGTAAAACATTAATAACTAATAAAAAAAAAGTAGAATTTGAATGTGGTATTTGTTTAGAAGAAAAAGAAAAATTAAAACATTTTAATTGTGGATGTGCATTTTTAATTTGTGAAAATTGTTATAATAAAATAATAAACAATCCAAATGAAATAGAAAGGAAATGTCCTGGATGTAGAATATCAATATATTAAGATATGGATTTAAAAAGATAATTAACTAATTATATTTATTATTTATTTTGATATAATATTATTTATTGAATTGTTGATTGAAAAAAATGATTTATAGGAAAACTGAACTTTATTTTTGAATAAAAAAACATTTTAATAAATTAATTTTTTAATTGTTAATTTTTTTATGAATTTAATGAATAAATAATATATTAAAACATTTTTATTTCACTTATACTGTTTTTTAAATTAAAAAAATCATTAAAAATGTCTATTTCTTGTAATAAAGGTTATTATTATTATAATGGATATTGTGTAGAATGTTTGACAGGTTGTTCTTCTTGTATATATAATAATAAATGTCTTTCTTGTGATAAAGGATATATATTGAGAGATGAAATTTGTATTACTAATAAAAATAGTTGTAGTAATCCAACTTGTAGAGTTAATTCTAAAAATGAATGCGTTTGCTATAATTTATATCTAGTAATTAGTTTTTCTATTTTTATCTTTCTTTTACTTTTATTTTTAATAATATTTTGTATTATTAAAACTAGAAAATTTAGAAAAAAAAAAATTCAAAATAATTTAAAAAAAGAAAATACAGAGTCAGTAAGAAATTTACAATTAAATTATAATAATGAAAATAAGAATACTGAAATTAATGATTTAGAAATGAGTGAATCGCATGAAAAAAGTATTATTAGTCAAAAAAAAGAATTTGATAGATGTTGTTTATGTCAAAATGAAGCAAAAGTTACAGCTGATTGTGGATGTAAATTTTGTAATATTCATAATATTTATGAAGAATGTCCTATTTGTAAGAAAAAAATAAATGATAAAAAAAAAATTAAATTTGAATGTGGTATTTGTTTAGAAGAAAAAGAAAAATTAAAACATTTGAATTGTGAATGTTCATTTTTAATTTGCGAACAATGTTTTAAAAAAATAAAAGAAAATTCAAAACAAAAAGATTTTAAATGTCCTGGATGTAGGAAAGAAATAAATTAATTAATTTAAAATAATTTGTAATATTGGAAGTTTATTATTTTTAACATAATTAATGGTTTATTATATATTTATACGATTTTTAACTTTGAAAATTGAATACTTAAAAAAAATATAAATTAAAATATAATATATGAATTATTTGAATTATTTTCAATAGAAAACATTTTTTTTCCATCCATTTTATATTTTAAAGATTTTATTCTTGTTCTTAATTGAGTTAATAAACTTTGATTATCCCACATTAATTGTTTTAATTCTTTCATTTGATATTTTAAATGTTCAGTTTGAATTCTTTGTTTATTTACTTCAAATTTGAATTTAAGTTCTAAATTATCAATATTTTCATTAATGTCATTTTTTAATTTTTGAATATTATTTTCAAATTCATGATTTAGATTATTACAATCATTCTTTAGTTTAATAAAGATTTTTTTATGATTAAAATTTTCTTTATCTTTTTCTTTAACTAAATCTTCTAAAAAACCTAAATGAGATCTATGACTACCTAAATGACCTAAATTACTATAATCAAATTTTTTTCCTTTTTTATACATTAAATTAATAGTTGATGAATTAGTATCATAAGTTTCTTTTAAAGAAGGACTAAAAGAATTTTTATATCTAAAAGTATTTCCCATTGAAGAAGCACTTTTTTTAATAATTTTATTAATAGGAATTCTCGGAATAATTTTCTTAAATAATAATTTCCTACTGGAATTCATTTAAAAATTGAAATTTATAATATAATTAATAATTTAAAATTAACATTAAAAATAAAAAAAATAAAAAAAACAAGTTGAAAAAAACCTACAAAATAACAAATAAAATCCCAATTAAACTCAAAAAAATTTTTTTTTTCAAAAAATGTGAAAAACAAGTAATTCTAATACCAAAATAACTAGCATTTTTTTTATAAATTCCATTATTAAGTAAGCATACAGAATTATTATCAGGATTACTAATATAACAACACGAAGCATTAGGAATAGAATTAACAAAACAATCTGTTTCATTTTTTGGATTTTCTCCACAAATACTATAAGATTGATTTTCTGGAATATCATAAGGATTAAAACCACAATCTAATGCTACTGCAATATTATTTGGTGATAATCCTATATCCATTGATGATACAAATGGTGTTATAAATACTTGACTTTTAGGGACAAATACACATAATGTTTCTTCTTTTTCCATTAAACTTACATTAGCATAACAACATATTGAATTTTTACTTGAATCACTCTCACAATCTGAAAATGATGTTGGATCTTTTACTCCACATGTTTGTAATAATATTTCTTTTATTATTATTAGGAATATTAAAAGTTTTTTGTACATTTTTATTTTTTTTTTTAATTCCTTTCTTTTATTTTTTTCTTTTTTTATTTTTTTTTTTTTGTTAAAAAATTGGAATTAAATTTAAATTATATATTTTTATTTAAAAATTATTTTTATATTTTATATTTTTTATACAATGAAAAAGTTTTATTTTTATTCTATTTAAGTATTTCACAACATAATCCTAAACCTTTTAAACCAGAATAAATATTTTCATCTTTTGAAGCTGAATAAGTCCAAATATGAGTATCCCAAGATAATAAACCTAAATTTCTTGCAATTTGAAAACCTGAAGAATGTAATTCTAAACTAGTACATAATCTATAATTTTCTTCACAAGATTTTTCAGCTTCTTTTAAAGTACAATCTAAACAACCAATTCTTAAAAAATCAGGTTGAATTCCTCCTAAAATTGAAGAAGCTTCAGCTTGAATAAAATTAATATTTAATGGTATATCATATATTTTAAAATGATCTATATAAAATGGCATTTTACAATTATTGTTTAACCAAGGAACATTTCCTAAAAATATATTTGATTCATTATTTTCAATTTCACCTTTTAATATTGTTGAATTATCTGGAATACTATTAACATATAATTTTAAATTTTTATCTTCTTTTACTAAAGCAATATGATGCCATTTCTGAGGGAAAAATTTAGATATTGAAACTAATTCTTCTCCTTGATTATTATCATCATTATTTGTTTTAATGTAAATATGTAAATTTTTTTCTTGTCTATCATAATAAATTGCAGGATATCTTTCATATTTATTATCATTATCAAAACCTTTTTGAAGAAAAGGACAAAATCTATCACCATCATTATTATTAGAATCATCCATAATAAATAAATAAAATGTAAAAGTAAAATCATTATTATATATTATATTATTATTTGGAATTTCAATAAATAAACCATCTTTAAAATAAGCAGAATTTCCTATTCCAGTAAAAGAAGGTCCAGAATAAAATTCTCCTTTACCATGATTACCATTTCCACTTTCATCAATTGCTCTTATTTGATCAAAAGAATAATATAATTTTAATCCTTTTAATTCTGCATTTGGTAATATTACTTTTTGACCATTGAATATACAAATTGGACCTTCTGTTATAATATCACATTCATTTAATGAAAAAAATGGATTATTATATTGTGTTATGTTATTTAATTCTTCTTCAAATATTTTTTGATCTGATTGAAGTGTTTCTACATTTTTCATTGTCAAATTTAATATTGAAGGAAAAGATAATGTCAATAAAAGGATTATTTGAAAAATTTTATTTGTTGTTTTCATAATTATTAAATTTTATTTTAATTTTTTTATTCATTATTTATTATAGGGGTTATTTTAAATTTTAATTTTTTTAATATTATTTTATTTTTTATTTTTTTCACTTTTCTTCATTTTTACAACTGAAATTCTACTTTATTTTATTTTTATTTAAATTCAACTTTTCAATTATATTAATATATAATTATATATATAAATTTATAAAAATATTTTCAAGAAATATTAAATACTTATATTTTATGGGATGTCAATGTTCTTCAGAAGAAAAAAAAATGATTCAAACAATTCATTATACAAATAAAAATAGCAGATTACGAATAAACCAAAATAACATAATATCATTTGGTAAAGTAAATAAAATTAAAATATCAAAAAAATCAAAAAGTGTTGATCATATTAAAAAAACACAATCTCCATCTTCAAAAAAAGAAGAAACAATATTAAGTGAAGAAGAAGAAAAATCAATATCATCAAATCAAAGTAATAATAGTAAAACTTTTAGAGTAAAAAAATTTAATAAAAAAGAAAGAGAAAAAGAAACAAAAATAAAAAAATTAAAAAGCAAAAAAATATTTCTTCTTCTTCAATTATATATAGAAGCAAAAACAGGATTATATAAACATAGTTCAGAAAAAGAAACAAAATTAATAGCAAAAGGATTATCCCAAAAAAATTTAAACAACAAAATAATAGACACAATAAATTATAATATAAAAAGAATAAAAAAAGTGTATAAAAATCAAGAAATTCCAAATGAAAATACATTATTTATAGATGATTTATTTCCACCAAATAAAAATAGTATATTAGGATTAGATAAAAATAATAAACCAATAGATAAAATAAGACAACGTTTATTAAAATCAAAAAAAGAATTTTTATATGATACAGAAAATATAATATGGTTAAGACCAAAAGAAATATTTCCAGAAGGAAAATATTCATTATTTGTAGATGATATATCAATAGATGATGTTAGACAAGGAAATTTAGGAAATTGTTATTTTATGTCATCTTTAGCAGCAATGACATCAATACCACAATTAATAATACAATTATTTAAATATATTTATATTCCAAAAAATAATTGTTTTGAAATAGGAATGAATATAGAAGGAGAATGGAAAATTGTATTATTAGATGATTATTTTCCTTGTTGGAAAAAAACAAAAATACCAATTTTTGCAAAACCAAATGGACCTGAATTATGGGTAATGTTATTAGAAAAAGCTTGGGCAAAAATTAATGGTGGTTATATTAATATTACAGGAGGATTTGCTTCTGAAGTTTTATCTGTTTTAACTTCTTTTCCAATTCAAACTATAAAATTAGAATTAAATGATATTGATTTTATTTGGGAAAAATTATTAAATGATTTTAAAGAAGGAATGATAATTTCTTCTTGTTCTAATTTTAATAAAGAAATTGAAAAATATGGTTTAATTAGTGGTCATTCTTTTACTGTTATTAATTTTACTCAAGGTAATTTAAATGGGAAATTAATTAGATTAATTAGATTAAGAAATCCTTGGGGTTATAAAGAATGGAATGGAGATTGGAGTGATCATTCTTTATTATGGACTGAAGAAGCTAAAAAAATATTAAATAATAATAATAATTTAATTGTTGAAGATGATGGAGCCTTTTGGATGAGTTTTAATGATTTTTTTAAATATTTTTGTATTGTTGATATTTGTAAAGTTTCTAATCCTCAATGTGTTAAATCTTATAAAATTGATAATGATAATGTTAGTGAACCTAATATTTTCGAATTACAAATTCTTTCTAAAAGTAAATTAATTTTAAATGTTATTAAAAAAAATTATCGATTTCATAGAAGTATGGAAAGTAATCAAGAATTACCTATTAATTTAATTATTATGAAAAAAAATTATAATAGTTTAAATAAAAATTATTCTTTAAGTTTAATTGAATCTATTTGTAATAATGAAGATAATCCTTATTTAGAAGTTGAATTAACTGTTGGATATTATATTATTTATATATTTTGTAATTATAAATATTCAACTTTTAAAAAGAAAAGAAAAGTTAATTTATATATTTCATCTGATAAATATTTTATGCTATTTTATAAAGGAGTAGATATTCATTTTAACTTACTCAAACAATTAATTGCAGATGAATATAATGAAAAAATTAAAAATTACAATATAACTCATCGAAATAAAGATTTTATATCTTTTTCAGCAAATAAATTAGGAAATACAATTTTTGGTTTTTTAGTAATGAAAAATTTATTAGATGAAGAAATGAGATTAAATGTAAATGATAATTCAGAAAATTTTGATTTAATTTATCCATTCGATGAGAATACTTCAATGATAGAAACTTATCTTCCATCAGAAAAAATTTGTGTATTTTTAGGAATAAGAAAACATTATTATGATTTATATAATTTTTCTCTTAATATTTTAAGTCATAAAACTCCAAGTGATGTTCCTATATTATCTATAATAAAAAGTTCTTTAAATTTAGATACTTCATATAAAATAAAAAATACAAGAAATATTTTATTAAGAGCTAGTTTTATTAAAGAAGGAGTAACATATAATTATTATGTAGATCCAAAGAAAAATATAAAATATTTAGAATGTGATAATAATGAAGAAATAAATGAAAATGATTATGATTTTATATTTAAAAAATTAGATATTGATAAAAATAAAATAGCAGAGAAAATAGATTATAAATTAAATGCAGAAAAATATTTTTTAGAGAAATATCCAAAAGAAATGAAAATGATATTAACAAATGTTCCTTCATTAAATGATAATGAAGAAGTAATATTTAGAGATATTTTTGATTTTGGAGATACATATTATATTGGAGAATGGAAAATAAAAGAAGAATTAATGAGACATGGAAGAGGATTATTAGTTTATTCAAATGGAACAAGTTATTTAGGACAATTTATGAATAATTATCAAGAAGGAAAAGGAAAATTTTTTGTTAATCAACTTGAAACTATTGATATTAATTATAAAAATGGTTTAATGGATGGAATGGGTATTTTAAAAAAAGCTGATGGTTCTTGTAGACAAGTTTTTTATCAAAAAGGAATAAAAATTAAAGAAGTTATTCTATAATTTATGTAATTTGAAGTTTTAATTTTGATTATTTTATTTTTTTGTAAATTTATTCTGCTATTAATATGATTATTTTATTATTGTATTTTTAGGCTTAAAAGATGATAAATATTAATAATTAAAATTGAAAATGAGAATATACTTTTATTAATTATTTTTTTTTATATTATTTAATTTATATTTTATTCGTTTTGAGAATAATTATTTTTAATAAAAATGTATAGTTTAAAGTCGAAAAGTTTAAATTCAATTTTATTGATTCTTTTCATAATATTGATAAATATAGTAAATGGAAAGAATAATAATAAAAATTTAAAATCATTTATTCAAATAAAGAAACAAGAAGTAACTCCAGAAGCTCCTCAAGTATCTACAGCCACACAACAAGAAGCAGCAGCACCCGCAGAAACAGCGACTCCTCAAGGACAAGCAGAAGTACCTGCAACCCAAACAACTAATAACGAAGTAATAGAAAGTCAAACGCAGACTGCTACTCAAAATACTGTTGAAAATACACAAAGTGAAACTAATGAGGTAGCATCACAAAGTACTCAAACTACAACTGATGAGGCTGCTGCAACACAAACTGCTACTAGTGAACAATATGTACCTCAAACTCCAGCAAATGAGGAGGCAGTTGCTCCACAGACTCCTACCCAAAGTCATACTCAAGAAACTTCTTCTAGTGAAGTTAGTTCTGATAGTACAAATACACAGGCAACTACAACTCAAACTCCTATTGAACAGACTATTGTTCAAGGAACACCAGCAACTCAAACAATTGTTCAAGAAAATGTAACTCCTCAAACTCAAACTACTAATGTTCAAAATAAAGCAAGTGATACAAATGTAGTTCAGGATAGTGAAACTCCTCCTCAAAGTGTACCTGTTGAACAAACAGATAGTACTCAACCAGTTGAAGCAACAACCCAAACACCTACTCAACAAACACCTAGTCAAGTTGTTCAGACAAATAATCAAGTAACAACTACAGAAACAACTACACAATCACCAACTCAAACTCCAATAGAAACACCAAATCAAGCAACCATTCAAACACCTGCTCAAACCACTGCTGAACCAACTCCAGATCAACCAGTAGAAACATCAAATCAAATAACTACACAAACAATTACAGAAACACCAGCAAAAACAACTGAAGCAACAGGTGTCCAAACTACTTCTCAAGCACCTACTCAAACTACTACAGAACAGTCTACTCAAACTATCCAACAAACAACTACTCAAACAATAAGTGAAACACCTTCCCAAACTACACAAGAAACACTAGAAGTTCAAACAACTCCAGAAACTACAACTCAAACAACATCAGAAAAACCACGTCAAACAAGTCAAGAATCAACAACTCAAATTACTGAAAATACAGCACAAAATATCGTTCAAACTTCCGAAGCTAAAACACAATCAACTCAAACATCAGTTCAATCTCCAACAGAAAACACAGGTGAAAGTGGAAGTCAAACGGTGACTCAAACAAAAGAAATTAATAATGAAAATCAATCAGAAAATGTTGGAACTCCTACTCAAACTTCAGTTCAAACTACTACCGAAACACCAACTCAAACAACAGAAAATCCAACACAAACAACAGAAACTCCAACACAAACTACTACCGAAACACCAACTCAAACAACAGAAACTCCAACACAAACAACAGAAACTCCAACACAAACTACTACAGAAACACCAACTCAAACAACAGAAACTCCAACACAAACAACAGAAACTCCAGCACAAACTACTACAGAAACACCTACTCAAACAACAGAAAATCCAACACAAACAACAGAAACTCCAACACAAACTACTACAGAAACACCTACTCAAACAACAGAAACACCTGCTCAAACAACAGAAACTCCAACACAAACTACTACCGAAACACCTACTCAAACAACAGAAACACCTGCTCAAACAACAGAAACACCAGTACAAACTACAGAAACACCAACTCAAACTACAACAGAAACATCTGCACAAACACCTGCTCAAATAACTACTCAAACATCTGCACAAACATCTGAAATACCTGCTCAAACTACACAAACACCAACCCAAACAACTCAAGAAACACTAGCACAAACAACAGAAAAACCTGCACAAACTACAACAGAAACACCAGTACAAACTACAGAAACACCTACACAAACTACTACAGAAACACCTGCACAAATTACAGAAACACCAACTCAAACTACAACAGAAACACCAGTACAAACTACAGAAACACCAACTCAAACTACAACAGAAACACCAGTACAAACTACAGAAACACCAACTCAAACAACTACTCAAACCCCAGTTCAAACTACAATAATAACTGAAAATCCTACTCAAACTAACATAACAGAAACAGGTAATGAAGTAACTGGAACTAGTTCATCTGTTGTGGTTGCACCAATAACAAATGTTGATAATACTAATGAAATTCCAACAGAAGAACCAATAAAAGAAGAAATCTTAGATGAATCTTTAAATATTCCTGAAGAAGCCCCAGAAAGTATTGAAGAAATAGATATAGAAGATGAATCTAATGATGATAACAATAATGACGAAAAAGAAGTCGAAAATCAAGGATCTCTGACTCGAGAAAATTCGAAAATGACTGAGGAAATAAATGAAAAAAATCAAAACAATGTTAACAATGAAACGATAACAAAAGTAGAAAATGAAAAACCTGAAGAAAAAGAAGAAGAAAAAGTAGAAGAAAAAGCAGAAGAAAAAGAAGAAGAAAAACTTGAAGAAAATAATGAAGAAAAACCTGAAGAAAAAAATGAAGAAAAAGAAGAAGAAAAACTTGAAGAAAATAATGAAGAAAAACCTGAAGAAAAAAATAAAGAAAATAATAAAGAAAAACCTGAAGAAAATAATGAAGAAAAACCTGAAGAAAAAAATGCAGAAAAACCTGAAGAAAAAGGAGAAGAAAATTCTGAAGAAAAAGCAGAAGAAAAAGGAGAAGAAAAAAATGAAGAAAATAATGAAGAAAAGCCTGAAGAAAATAAAGAAGAAAAAAGTGAAGAAAAAAATGCAGAAAAACCTGAAGAAAAAGGGGAAGAAAATTCTGAAGAAAAACCTGAAGAAAAGCCTGAAGAAAATAATGAAGAAAAAAGTGAAGAAAAGCCTGAAGAAAATAATGAAGAAAAAAGTGAAGAAAAAAATGCAGAAAAACCTGAAGAAAAAGGAGAAGAAAATTCTGAAGAAAAACCTGAAGAAAAAGGAGAAGAAAAAAGTGAAGAAAAAAAAGTAAATCAAAGAACAACAACTCCAAATCCTTCAATAGAAACAGTAAACAACAAAACAACATTAAATAACACTTTTACTCCAATTCCCATTACAATAATAACTCCAAATACTTCATCATCTAATGTTCAAGAAACTAAAAATAATACAACAATAATAGAAAATCCTCAAATAAATAAAAATGAAACAATAGAAAATGAAAATAACAAAACTTTAGAAAATAATTCTCAAACATTAGAATCAAAAGAAGAAAAAGAAGAAAAAAATAAAGAAAAATCAAAAGAAGAAATTTTAGCTCCTGAAGGACAAATTATTGATGAACAAATATTTGGTCAAGAAGAAATTTTTGTTCCTGAAGAAAAAATAAAAGAAGATGAAGAATTATTTGAAGAGGAACAATTATTTGCCCCTGAAGAAGGAATAATAGAAGATGAACAAATATTTGAACAAGAAATGAAAAATGATAAGCAAGAAGAAAAAGAATTTAATGAAGAACCATTAGATATTACAGAAGAAAAAGAAGAAGAAAAAGAATCAGATAAAAATGAATTACATGAAGAAAAACATGAAGAAAAAGTTGAAGAAAAGAATGAAGAAAAGCATGAAGAAAAAGAAGAAGAAAAAAGAGATGAAATCATTGAAGAAATGAGTAATAAAGAAATACAAGAAATGTTTGAACAAACTCCATTAGAAGAAAAAGAAGAAGAAAAGCATTCAGAAAAAGAAGAAGAAAAAATAGAACAACAAAAAGAAGAAAAACAATTAGAAGAAGAAGAAATAAAAGAGCAAAAAGATGAAAAAGAACATAAAGAAGAAAAAGAAGAAGAAAAAGAGGAAAACCAAAGATTACAATCCGAAGAAATAATTTCCCAAAAAATAGAAGAATTAAAAGAAGAAGAAGAACAGACTAAAAAGGAAGAAAAAGAAGAGAAAGAAGAAGAGATCTCATCAACACTTGAACAAAAGGAATATTCAGAAGAAGCATCAAAAATAGAAGAACTAGAAAAAGAGCTTCTAACGGAATCACAACAAGAAGAAGAAGAAGAAGAAAAAAACAAAAAAACAAAAAACCCCTTTCACAAAAGGCAAAAAACCCAAGAAACCTTATCTCCTTCCCTAACCTCAATAAAAGAAACATTAGACAAACATACAGAAACAATAAAAGAAGCATTATCTCTTCAAATAGAATCATCCTCAATATCATTAGAAGAGACAATCCATGATATCGCCTTTTTAAAGAGTAAGCTTTCAGAAAAGGAGGAAGAATGTTCTCCATTAACAACATGTTCTGAATGTGCTTCAAATCCATCATGTGGATGGTGTCCATTAACAAATAAGTGTGTTCCAGGAACTGAATATGGACCTTTAAAAGAAAGTGAATGCTCAGTTTATGAATATGATAAATGTTCATCACAAAGTGATTGCTCAAGATATCAATCTTGTGAAACTTGTATTGCTGATGTCGCTTGTGCTTGGTGCGATGATCATTTTAATGGAATGAATTGTATTGAGCAAATTAATGATAAATGCCCTTTCAATAAACGATTCCATCTTTGGGATTCTGTTAATTTTGAATGCCCTGTTAAAGAGAGAAAATTCCTTGGAAATAATGATTTTGAGAAATTTGAAAAAGAATTTGATATTGCTCCTAGACAAAAAGATTATATTGAAAGAGAAATTGAAAAAAAAAATCATATTAAAGAAGATTTAATTAGGAAAAAAAAAGGATTGGAAAAAATAAAAGAATTACTTGAGGAATAAAAGGGTTTTTTTATTATATGGGTATTTTTTTTTTCATGTTTATGGTTTTGATTTTTTTATTGCTATTTAGAGAGAATAAGATATTTTTTACTAATTAAAATAATCATTTATTTTTCTTGATGATATAAATTAAATAATTTACTTTTAAAATATCTTTCTAATAAAATAAAATTATTCCAAAAAAGATAATTTGAAATTCTTTATTTGGAAAACAGATAAACTTAATAAATTAAAAATAATTCTTTTTTTAAATATAAAGATTATTAGTTCATATTTAAGAATAGAATTAATAGATAATTTCAAAATCTTGTAATAAGTTATACTTTCAAATAATTTTAAATTATTTTAATTATTTAAAAAAACAGAGCTAAGAAATAATAGAAATCTTAGAGGAAATGCTTCTAATAAAAATAATTACATTTATAATGAATAAAAATGCAAATAAAATATGTGAATTTATAAATAGCCTTTAAATATTTATTTTAAATTTATTTATAAATGTAAATTTCAAAAAAAAATAAATCATGTATCTAAATATTTTTGGAAAAACAAACAAATATCTCTAATAACAAATTTACTTCTAGCAGTATTATGTCCTCCTTCAACAATACTGAGAAATTTTTTACCTTTATATTTCTCAAATAAATCTAAAGAATGTTCATAAGGAATTAACTCATCATTTTTAGCATGAATAAAAAAAGCAGGAACAATAGTTTTATTACAGAAATTAATAGGTTTAATATTATCTAAATCAGTATCATTTTTTCCTTTTATAGTTTTTTTAATAAAATGTAATCCAGAATTAACAATAAATCCAGGAACTTTAATATATTGATAGCACATTTCTTTAGCTAAAAAATTAAAATCTGAAAAAGAAGAATCACAACAAATAGCATTTATTCTATTATCAGAATAAGAATATAATAAAGTTGTCGCTGCTCCCATTGATCTTCCCCATAAACCAATTTTACCAACTCCAGGTAATTTTTCTAAAAAATCTATTATAATTTTTATATCTTTTTTCTCATGATAACCTAAACTTATATAATTACCTTCACTTAATCCACTTCCTGGAAAATCAAATATAAATGAATTTATATTATAATCAAATAAATAATTTGCCATTTTTTTTCCTTCTAATCTACTACTTGAATTTCCATGTAAATATATTACTACTGGCATTTGAAATTTTTCTCTATTTGGTATTTCTAATTCATAAAATGAACATTTTATTAAAAATCCTCTTTGAGACATTATTTTATAATCTGTTCTTGTATAATATTTATTATTATTTCTTTTATATCTTTTTGAACCTAAATCTGATTCATTATAAATATCTCGAGGAGGACGAATTATTGCTTTCCATAATTTGTCATATAAATTATTTGCCTCCATTTTGTTTTTTTTTATTTTATTTTATTTTATATTATAGAATTATAATAACAAAATTTATAATCTTTTTTTTCAAAATTTTTGATTTTCATTATCTTTTAATACTAATCTTATTATTGAATGTTTATATCTCATATTATCAAATTTATCAATTGCATTTTGTGCATCACTTAATGTGGCAAAATTTAAATAACCATATCCTCTACTTAAACCTTTACTATTGGTAAAAAATTTTTTTGTTACACAATTAATTCCTTGGAATATATCATCTAATTCTTTATTAGTTATATCATTTCCAATTCCTTTTACTTTTACAACAATAAAGTCTTTAATATTTTTTAATTTTCTTCCACCAATATTATTATTATTATTATTATTATTTATATTAAAAATATCATAATTATTATTTCCAAAATTATCATTATTTTTAATAGGAGAATTAGTATTTTTATTATTAAAATTATTATTCCCCATTTTAAATGAAGAATTATTTATAATACTATCTCCTAAATTATCTTCAGGTTCAGGGTCAATAAATTCATCTTCATTTATAGGATTTTTTGGATTATCTTTTCTTTGACAAATTTCTTCGTAAATTTCTGCTGATGTTAAATTAGCACATTGACCTGGTAATCTTAAATAAGAAATATAATTTTTATTTGAAATAGAATATAATTTATCTGTATCTCCTTGATGAATTATTATTTTAATAACATAAAAATTATTCTGAAATTTATTATTTTTCATATCCTTTATTGGAACAAATTTAATATCTATTTTATTTGTTCTACATCTAGGATAAAAATCATATGTATAATTTATTAAATTATTTCTAATCAAATCTTTTTTTTTATAATTTAAAAATACTCCTTTTACTATTTTATCATCTGTTATTCCTATATAAATTCTTCCTCCTTTTGAATTTAACATTCCACAATATTGTTTTTTTATTTCTTCAATGTGAAATTTATTAAATGGAATGCTATATTGTTTAAATTCTGTTTGTAAATCTTCTCCAAATTTTAATTTTTCATTTAAATAAAAAAAAGTTCTTTTTTTTAATTCAATTTTTTTAAAATCTGAATTCAATGGTTCATTCATATTTTTTGTATCATTTTTATCTAAAGGAGTTTTAGTAATGTCACAATTATTCTTATTATCAAGATTATTATTATTAATATAATTAATATTTATATTATCTTGAAATTTAATTTTTCTAAAGTTATCAATATCATTCATTAATTCTTGAAAAAAATCTATAACATATTTTTTATGATTTTTTCTTAATTCATTAAAGTCATTTAAACATTCACGAAATCTTTCTTTTAAAATAGGTTCATAATAATTGAGTTCATAATCTTCTCCATCATTAGACTTGAAACTTATTTCTCTTAAAACTTTCCAATCTGATATTAAACTAGTAATTTTATCAAATAAAAATTCAATTTCTGTTTTATCCATTCTTTCTGAATCCAATTCATATTCTATTCCATATTCTTTTACTTTATTTTGACAATCATAAGTTGGGTTACATAAAAAATTCACATTAAAAGTTTCAAATATATTTTTTACTACTTTTTGAACTAATTCTCTGAAATCATCTTCATAAAATATTTTTATTATTGCCTCAAAGAAATTATTAGATAAAAGAAAATAAGAAAAAACTATTCCTCTTTCTTCAATCAAATTATTTATTGTATTTAATCCATTTTCTATTTCTTCAAATGTTAATCTATCATCCATTATTGAATTTATGAAATTATCAATATATTCTTTTTCTTCTTTTAATGTTAAATCTTTTTCCATTAAAAAAATAATAAAATTAAATATTTAAAAATTTTATAATCAAAATATTATAGTTTAGGCTATAATTGTTTTTATTAAATGTTTACTTATTTTTAAAAAAAAATTGAAAAAAATATATAATTCTTTTTCATAATAAAGTATTATCTAAATTTTTTATTTTATCAAATAAATGTTTTATAAAAAATTCAAATATATAGAAAGAAATTAATAAAAAGTAAAGGTACAAATTGTATTGTTATTCAATTTTTACTCTATTAATTGCATATTTTTATATAATCTTTTAGAGATATGTAAATATTTTATTTTTTTAAAGAATTTATTTTTAATAAGTTAAAAATTTGTCTAAACAAAATCTTAAATATTGTTGAATTATAATTAATATTTGATAAAGAATGATTTGAAAAAAGAACATTACCTTTTTTAAATTAATAAGGAAAAAATAATTAGTCCCTTAAAAATATTTATAAAAGTAGTTAATTTTACAATAATAATAATAAATAAATTTTAATTTTTTAACAATTAAATTCCAAGTTTACAATTTCGACATAAACAAAAATCACATACAGAACAATAATAATTCATAATATATGCTTTATTATTTATTCCACAATTATTACAAGTCCAATTTCTTTCAAGTAAGCATAAAGTTAAAGGATGTCTATGATATTTTGAATAAACAATGGAATCAGATTGATTACTTGATTTTATTTCATTAATAATTGTTTCTATTTCATTATATTTATCTTGTAATTTTGAATATAATTCATTATATGGAATTTTTTCACATTCTTTTTCATAATGCTGTTTTAAATCATTATATTTAAGATCATTTTTTCCACATCCATTACGACACTTAAATAATAATTTATTTATTGATCTATTAATAAATGAACTAATAAAATAATTTTTATTGCATTTACAAGGATTTTTTCTTTTATTATTTTTCAAAAAATTTTCAATACAATTAAAACATCCTAAAAAACCACATCTTGAACAAATTGTTGCATTTTGAACTATTGATTTACATATTTTACATGTTACATAACTACTTATTACATTATATATTTCTTTATTTGAAATTTCATCTTCTGAAATTTTTAACATTTTATATTCAAAAATTAAAATATTAAACTTATTTCAAATAATTTTTTAACAATGCAAAAAAATAAAAAATTAAAAAATAAAAAATTTAAATATTTTAAAAGCTTAAAAAATTAAAAAAATCCTAAAAATCAAACTGAAAAATTTTTTTAATATAAATCTTCACTAGTTAAAGCATTAATTTTTTCAAAATATTCAGGTCCAGCATTTAAAACCATTTTATTTCTCATCATTTCAGTAATAAAATCATCTCCTTTTAATTCATACCAATTTTTAACAGGAGGTCTAATTCTTTCATATTCTTGTTTTCTTTTTTCAATTAATAAATCTCTTTCTTTATTTCTTAATTCTTCTAACATTTTTCCATAAGCATCAATAGTTAAATTAGTTTGATGAACATTTTCATTATTATCAAACATTTGAGAATAAGAAGTTTTATCATTTGGATCTTTTAATATATTAACAATACCTTTATTTTTCTTTTTTTCATCAATTAATTTTCCAGGAATATAATTTTCTTTAACTTCTTCTTTTAAACCTTCTAATTTTTTATATAAATTTTTTCCTCCTTTAGATTTATTAGCTTGATTTTTCATTTGATTTTGTAATTCATTAATATGATTTCTAGTTTCACTAATTAATTCTTCTAAAATTTCTTGTCTTGATTTATTTATTCCAATTTCTTGAATTGTATTAGGAGAATAATATGAAATATATTTTGTATTTAAAATATCATCTGCAATTGCATTTTCACTTTTTGTAAAAGTTTCTGTATGATGTGGTCTTATATACCAATCTTTATCTTTTGGAGGTTCATTTTCTTTTGTTAATTGATAATAATATTTTACTGGAAATTGTACTTTAAATGAACTAAATCTATCATCTTGTATATAATTCTTTGTATCTACTTTTAATTGATTTGTTTTTACTGGAAAATGATTAATTGTCATTGTTAAATCATTTATTACTCCTGTATTTAATAAAGGATTATTATTATAATTTGTTTTTGTTGAAAATGTTGTTTTTGGTTTTTGACTTGTTGTTTTTAGATTTATTGTTAAATTTGGTTTTTGAATTTGTTGAGTTAATTGAGGATTTAATGATGAATTTTGAGTTTGATAATTTTGATTATTAAAACTTTGTGTTTGATAATTTGGATTATTAAAAGATTGAGTTTGGAAATTTTGATTATTTGTTAAATTAGGATTTAAAGTTTGTGTATAATTAGAATTTAAAGTTTGATTATTTAAATTTGGATTTAATGGTTGAGTTGTTATATTTAGATTTTTATAATTAGATTTATATAAATCTTGAGTTAATGTATAATTTGGTATATTGTTTATTTGATTTTGAGTTGTTGTATTTGGATTTTTATAATTAGATTTATATAAATCTTGAGTTAATGTATAATTTGGTATATTATTTATTTGATTTTGATGTTGATTTAAAGAAACTTGAGATATATTTGGATTTACATTTTGAGATAATGTATTTCCTAAATTATTATTTCTAGTTGAATTCATTGATTGTGTCATTTGACTTTGATTGAATATTGTTTGAGTATTCATTAAATCATTATTATTTGGTATATTATTTTGAATTGAAAAATTACTAGTTTGAGTATTATTCATAGGATTTAAATTATTTTGAGTTAAAGATAAACTTTGAGAATTCATTGGATTAAAATTTTGACTGGAGGATTTTAATCTATTATTTATAGTTTGAGAATAATTTGGTTGACTTTGCATATTAGATTTACTTTCATTTATATCTTCAACTATAGGATTAAAAGCGTTTGTTGTATTATATAAATTATTTCTATTATTTTTTAAATCTTGTTTATTAACATTATTTATATTTCCCATATCTACACTTTGACTTGGATTAAATATTTTATCCATTGAATTATTAATATTATCTTTTTGTAAATTATTATCTATTTTTTTTTTCATTGTTGGAGATGCAGATCTTTTTTTTTGTTTTTTCATACTTTCTTTTAATTCTTTTTCACCTTTTTTAACATCTTCAGATAAATGATGAATTAGTTTGGTGATTTCTTTTGCTCTAGAAATATTTTTTTGTAATTTTTCAACATCACCTCCTTTTCCTTTTTCTTGTATAATTTGATCAAATAATTGTCTTAATTCAATTTGTAAACTAGATAATTTTTCTTGTATATTTTTTTGATAATCTCCATCAATATCAGGATAAACTTTAGGATAAACTTTATTTTTTTCATCTAATCTTTTTTTTCCTTTTGCTCTTAATTTTTTTTCATATTGAACTTCAAATGTTTTTATTTTTTTTTTTTTTTTTCCAGTTAATTCATCTTCAAATTTCATTAAAGTTTTTTCTAATTGAGAAGCTTCTTTTGCAATTTCATCTATTTTTTTTCTAGAAGGAATTTTCATACTATTTGAAATAAAATAATCATCAATAGAACTAAAAAATTTTTCACTAGTTTTTAAAGTTTTTCTAGCATTAGAAGAAGAAACTTCTTTTCTTTTAAAAGTATTTAAATTAGGTTTTTCAAAAGAAACATGATTATCTTTATTTTCTTTTCTAGGATCAAATCCTTTTCCAATTTTCATTAAATATTTAGTTTTTTTATTATTATATTTTTCTTGACTTCTTCTTAATTGACCTGGAATTACTGGTTCTAGTTCTTTTCTATATATTTTCACTCTATCTGGATATAATACTATTGGTTTCATTTCTTTTTCATGATTTTTTATATTTGTTTCTGTTATTTTTTTTAATGAAAATGAACTTTTTACTGGATTTATTAATCCTTGAACTACTTGACTAAATCTCTTTGATTCTGGTAATTCTATATTTTTTAAATAATTTATTTTTATATTTCTATTCTTTTGAGCTGGATCTGTTTTTATATCATATTCTTTCTTTTTATAAAGATTTGCTTTTGTTGTTTTTGTTTTTGATTTTAAATTTGTACCTGAATTATCTGGGAAATCTAAATTAATTTGATTTATTTTTGATTTTTTTAAATTATCATTTGGATAATTTATTCTTGTTGTCATTGAACTTTTTGGTCTTTGAATATTTGATTTTTCTTCTTCAAATTCAACAATATTATAATCTATTTCTTTATGTTCTTTTAAATAAGGAGAATATATATCTCCTAAACTTGCTACATTTATATTAAAAGTATTTTCTAATTTTAATATTTCATTTGGAGATCTATTTTGAGTTTGAGTTAAATTTCCTCTTGATACTTCCATCATTTTATTTTATTTTTGCTATTTTAATTTTTTTTATATTGGTTATATTTTTTTTATTATTATTTTATTTATTTTTAATAATAATCATTCTATAAAATTTTCAATTATTTTAATTGATTTTAAAATAATTAAACAAGAACTATTAAAAAATAACTATAAATCAATTATAAAAAAACTTTTAAAAAAGTTTAAATATAAAAGGAAACATAGAATTATTTTAACTATTATCTTTTTCAATATAATCCCAAAGTGCTAAATTATATTTATCAGGATGTTCAATAAATGTCTTATAATAACTAAGAGTTTTTTTAACAGGAAAAACTAATTCTAAAGTACCATGAGGTCTTTCAAATTCACATAAAGTTAATTGAAGAGCTTCATCTACATCATCTTTATAAATTAATTCTTTATCAAGTGGTTCTTCAGTAAAATGATTAAAAGGAACTAAACCCATTAAATTCATTCTATCAGTTTCAACTTTAATTTTATTTCTAACATTAATTTTATTATATAATTCCATAGCAGGTTTAACATTAACTTCAAGTAACCAAGGTTTTAATTGATCATCTAATAAAATATCAAAACCAAATCTATGAAAAACATTATTACTTCTTAATTGTTTAAAATCATTTAAATAAGTATTTTGCATATCTTCAAAATTAGAAATAATAGTTTTAATAGAAATATCTTTTATTTCATCCCAAATTTTATTCCAATTTCCTCCATTTCTTTCAATAAATTTACTTAAAGTTTTAAAAGTCCATTCACTTCCAACTTCAGTATCAAAAGTTACATTTTTATTATAACCTGGTTTTCCTGCATTTTGATGTACATTTGTTAACATAGAAGTTAATTCTTCTATTTTATTTAATTCACTTTGATATTCTCCTGAGGCTCTCATAACTTGACCTTCATCAAAAACATATATTTTTAAAGGAAGAACTCCAGTTACAATGACATACATTCTTAAATGATATTTTTTATTATATAATAAATGAGGATTTGATATATATCTACTTATAAAAGAATATCTTAAAAAGTCTTGTCCATTTTTCATAAATTTTATTCCTATTCCTTGTAATCCATTTGGTGGTTTATATATCCATAAATCATCTTTTTTTTGAGAATAATTTTTAAATCTTTCTCTTACTATTTCTCTATCTTCATCTAATATAAATGATTCTGGTACAAATTGAAAATCTTTAGGAAATAATTTTTGTTTATTTCTATATTTTCTATACATTATTAATTTATTTCCTAAATTCTTTGAATGAAATAATATATTAAATACTTGATATTTACTTAATGAACTTACTGCTTCTTTCATTTTATCGTCATTAAATAAAGCAGATAAGAAATTTGATCTATAATAATTAGGACTAAAAGGAATATTATTAAATTTCATTAATCTATGAAAAGGAAGAAAATCAGCAGCTCCAGAAGTAAAATAAGAATGATAAACAAACATTTGACTATCTTTTATTGTATAAGGTTCAATTTTATATTTTCCTATTTTTTCATCAGTAACATTTATATATGTTGGATAATGGAAATATAAAGTTCTTTGTGGATTTTTACATTTACCATTTTTTAATGGAGAAACTAAATAAACTGTTTGTTCTTTTAAATAAGGAGTTGAAGGTTCCCAAATCATTCTTCTATTTAAACAATGATTTCCTTCAAAATAATTAAAATATTGTTTTTTATCAACTTCTAAAAATTTAGTTTTTGGTAAAAAAGTATCATTTAAAAGAGAACATTTACTATAAACATTTTTATTTAAATAACAATAAGCATTATAATTTTCATCTAAATGATTTTTTGATATATAAATTGAAAGAGGATGTCTTAAAAATTCACAATTTCCATTTAATGAACATCCACAAATAGATAAATTAATTTGATACCATCCTGTTTTTTGAAGAATAATTAAAGTTTGAGATGAAAAAATAAGTGATCTTTCATTTTTTTTTCTTGACATAATATCATAATGAAGTCTATCATAATGTGCATTTGGAATTTTTAATCTTGTACTAATCCAAGAATCACTATTTTTTTCATTAATATTTTTTAAACCATAAAAAATTAATTTTTTTTTTATCATTGCTCTCCATCTTTTCATAATATTATAAGAAAATCCTAACATATGAGTAATATGATGCATTAATAACATAAAATAACTATCATATGATTTTACTGTTAATTTTTTATTAATAAATACTATTCCAATTATAGGTCTTTTTGTTTCAGAATCTATTGCACAAACTTCAATATCTATTCTTCTATTTACTCTATCTTTTTTTGTTCCAAAAATGGGATACATTAATATATCTGTACTTATTCCATCATTTATTTTTTTATTATATTTTTTAATTTTTTTATTACATAAATCATCTGGTTCAACATTTGATAATATTAATTTTTTATTACTTATATTTATAAATTGAGAAAAAACTTTTGATGTTTGTTCCATTATATTTTTTATTTTTTTTACAAATTCTACACTTCTTGATTCTTCTATTTGTGAAAAATCATATTGAATTCTTAAAGGATGATAATCATTAGTTAAGTATGGATCATTTTTTTCTAATTTTAATCTTGAAACTTTTAAATTCATTTTTTGAATTTGGCATAAAAATAAGATTATAAAAATGTAAAAATATATTTTTTTTCCCATTAATATATTATATAGATTAATTTTTATTTTTTTTTTAGTTTTTTTAAATATAATGACATAATAATTATTTAAATTATTGAATATATAATAAATAATTAAGACTTTAAAATTATTTTTTATTTATTAAAAATTTGAAAACTAATTAGAGAATATTAATCTTTGGAAATAATTGTATTATTGTTTTTCAATTTAGAAATCATAGTATTTATAATATTATTTTTATTCAAATTATCATTTTCATCAAATTTAAATATTTCATATTCATTACTCCCTTTTTTAAATTTTTGTATAAAATACCAAAGAACAGTATAGTTACCAATAGAAGTAATAATAAAATTTTCCTTTTCAGAATCTGATTCAATAAATTTTGCATCCTTAAAAGTTTCATTTTCTAAATTATATTTTGAAATATCGGATTGAGAAAGAGAAAATTGTTTTGAATTCAAAATATGATTGAAATTTTTTTTTTTATTTTTGTTCTTTATCTTTTTCTCAAAATAGTTTACTGAATTAGTTTTAGATTTAGATTCATAAACAATTAAACATTTATTACAAGTAACAAGAATATAATTTCCAGTTTCTGTCACTTGAATTGATTTAATTTTTTGCTTAATATTTAAAGAATAAGTTTCACTTTTTTTTGAATTATTTTTAAATAATCTAATTTGTCCATTTGAATTAGCTATTACAATTTCGCCGTTTTTTGTTTCTGAATAATAACCATCTAAAATCTGCTCTTTTTGTATTTTTGAATTAGTATTATTTTGATTTTTTTTTTTTCTTTTTATATTATTATTTATTAAAGTTTCTTTGGGGGTATCTTTAAATTCTTCTTTTTCATCTTCTGTTTCTTTTTTTTCTTCTTCTTCTTTTTCATCTTCTGTTTCTTTTTTATCTTCTTCTTCTTCTTCTTCTGTTTCTTTTTTATCTTCTTCTTCTTTTTCATCTTCTGTTTCTTTTTTATCTTCTTCTTCTTTTCCAATATCTGTTTCATTTTTATCTTCTTCTTCTTTTCCAATATCTGTTTCTTTTTTATCTTCTTCTTCTTTTCCAATATCTGTTTCTTTTTTATCTTCTTTTTCCTTTTTATTTTTTCTTTCATTATCATCCTTTATTTTCTTAATTTTTTCCTCTAATTCTTTATATTTATCATTTTTGAGAACAAAGGAATATAATTTAGAATTTTTATTATTTATAGATGAAATAAATACCCTTTCTTTAAAACTGAAGTTAAATTCTATTATTTTTGCATGTAAAATCGATTTTTCATTTTGACAAATTAAAAAATATGCTCCATCTATAAATTGAAAGATTTTAAAATCTCCTTCAGTTTCCTTTATAGTGTTTAAATTAAATAAAGTTACTTTTTCATTAAAAATTAAATACTTTTCATTAAAAAAACTCTCGATTTCCTTAATTTTATCTTTATTTTCAAAATAAAAACTATATATATCATATCCTTTTAGTTCCTCCTTAACAAATTTTAAAAGCATAAAAACTATTGCATCACGTGTATATATTAATCTAATTTTTTCATTTATTTTTTGATTAAATTGAAATCTCTCATTTTCTTCACAAAAAGAAAGATATAAATTATTATAAAATTCAGAAATCTTAAAATTTGCATTTTTTAAAATTTCTTCATCCAATTCTTTATCTTTATTATAACGGAAAAGATTTCCTTTTTCAGAAAATTTTTCATTATTTTTGTTTTTGATTTGCTCAATTAATTTTTCTTCTTCAATTCTTTTTTCAATTAATTCATTTAAGTCATTTATTTCATCAAAAGAATCAATTAAATAACTAAGGTTTTTTCCACTTGCAATTGTTAATTCTATTTGAAATGAATTAGAAATAATTAATTCATTTAATTTTTTTAAAAATGATTGATTTTCTTTTTGACTATTTTCAAATTCAAAAATAAAAAATCTATTTTCTACTTTCCAAATTAACAAATTTTTTTTCAAAGTATTTTCAAAACTTCCAAAATTGTATTCTTTAATTATTTCAAATTCAATTTTGTAAACTATTTTCATTTCTTTATAAGAAATAATTAGTTTATAATCAAACCTTTTTTCATCTATCGCAATTAAAGTTATTTCACAATTTTCAATTGTTTTTTTTTTTTCTAATCCATCATAAAAATTTCCTGAAAGTGGCGTGAAAAGAATTGAACTTTGAACTTTCATTATAAAATATAAAAATAATTTATAGAAAAAGAATAAATATTTCAAAAATAGATAAACTATTGAAATCAATTATTATAAACATTTTTATTTAATTAAATTATACTTAAAATACAATTAAAAATAACAATAATACTTTTATATATAAATTATAATTAACTCATTGAAACACTTTTAATAATATCTTCTTTATACTTTTTTATTTCTTTCCTTACATCTAAATTATAATTAGTTTCAATCATATCTATAGCAATAGAAACTAAAATTCTTCCTAATTGAAGTAATATTTTATCATTATTATCTTCTCCCCAAAAAGAACTAATTAAAATACCATTTTCTTTTTGTAATTTAAAATTTTGTTGCATATTATCAACAATAATAACTTTTGATAAATCTCTTCCAATTAAACTAATATCTTTAATAAAATCATTATTAATAATTGAGCAATGTTCTCTATATAATCGATGATTAAAATATTTTCCTCTTCTGATTTCTATATTATCTAATATAGGATCTGCATAATTTTTAGTTGCTGCTGTAAAAACAATAATTTCATAATATTCTTTAACTAAATTTAAAAAATTATATAAATAAGGTCTAATCCTTAAAAGACCTTCTTTACTTTTATTATTAATATATATAAATGACATTAAAGTTTCATCAAGATCTAATACTAAAGTCAAATGTTTTGATGGAGGACTTTTTAAAAAAAAAGAATTTGTTATTTGTTGGTTTTCAGTATTTATAGAATATAATAGTGAGCCTCCTTTATTTTCTATTTGTATTATATTTCTCATAAATATTTTATTTATTGATTCTTCATCATATTTTAAATAATTTTTATATAAAACAGGAATTTTTGGATTTAAAAAAAAATTATTATTATTATAAATGTCTATTATAGTTGATAATAATTGTTTCAAAGAATATAAATTTTGTTCAATTTCATTTGTAAATAAATTATTACTTGAAATTTTTGAAAATATTATTTCTTTAAGTTGTTCTACCCATTTACTTGATAAATATTCTGGTTTTATTCTATTAATCAATGATAAGCATATATTTAGAAAATTTTGATGATTAATAAATATAATTTTTTTCATAAAATCAATAATTTTACAAAAAATATTTGGTTTGAATGATAAATCATAAAATAATATAATACTAATTAATAAAAGTGAATTATGTTCAGTTATTAATTTTTTATTACTAAATTCATCAAATAAATAATCGAAATTACCTTTAAAAGAGCAATTAAAGTAATAATTCCACCATTCAAAACAAATTTTATTTATAAAATTAATATTATTTTCATTAATAGATTTGATTAATTTATTAAATTTATCTTCAATCATAATTAAATCTTCAATATTCAATGATAAATCTGAATTAAAATCATTTTCATTTATAGTATAAAAATATTGTCTATCATAACAAATTTGATTGTTTAAATTTCTACTAGTAAAACTTTTATTATTAGAATAATCTATATTATTTAAAATTTTTAAAGGATTTTTAAATTTATTTCTTGCTGTTTTAATAAAATATTTTGCTCTTCTATTATCTTCACCATTAATTATAATAGAATCATAATTTTCAAAAGAATCATTATCTATTTTTTCTGGACTCGTTATTTTTGAAGATAGTAAAGTTGAATTTTCTTTTTCAATAAAATTCTCATTTTTTATGACATGGTCATATTTAAAATTTTCATTTAATGTTTTTCTTATTTGATTAAAATTATTATAAATAAGAGGTATTTTAGAATTTTTATATATTATTTTTGCCTGTTTTTTTTTTGGTGGTGATTTTATTATATTATTTTTCTTAAATTTAAAAGGAGATAAATCCATTTCCAATGTAGTTGAATAAGTTTTTTTATGTATTACTTTATGAATTTTATTATTATTCGTAATTGATTGTTTTAAAATTTTATTTTTTTCATTTGAAGATGACTTTATTTCATTTTTATTTATATCATTTTTTGGAAATTGTAATATATTTTGAAAATTCATATCATAACTTTTTTGGTTTATTATTTTTTTATGTTGTTTTCTTATAAATTCTATATATTCTTTTCTTGACATATGACTTTTTTTTCCTTGATCAATTGGGTTATTGTTAATTTCTTTATTTACTGGTTCCATATTAAGTAAACCTAATTATTTACTTTTATATTATAAAAAAATATTTACCAATATTTTTATTATTTAATATTTACAAAAATAAAATATTATTTTTTTTAAATAATAAAATATAAAAAACTTAATTATCTTTTTACCTATTATTATTTAATATTTTTTGATTTTTTGAAAAAAAAAATTTTATAATTGACCATTTACTTTTTAATCTATAGAACAAGAGTTTAGGGATATAAATATTTTTCAATAAAAAAACAGTTTTTAAATATAATTTAATTGTAATAAATTAAAATTTAGAATACTTGAAAAATTTTAAAAATATAATATCTATTAAAATATTTAATGTTTCAATCTAATATTCAAATAAGTTCAATTGTCAAAAATTATTTATAAATTAATTTATATAAATAATTATATTTTTAAATTATATCATATTTACTGCATGCTCTTAGAAATTCTTTTAATGACTTTTCTTTTAATAAATGTAAATTTATCAAAACTAAATCTGAAAGTGTATTATTTAAAGTATATAAAAATTGAATAGAAAAATCTTTTTCTTTTTCAGAATTTGAATAAGAAATGATATTTGTTTTTTTTAATTTATGACTTACTTTATATAAAATATTTTTATCAGAAATAAATTCACTAAATATTTTAAAACAATGATTATTAAATACAATAATTCCTTTTCTCTTAAGATTATAAATACAAGGAAAGATTTTATTCTCTTTATTTTGACATAATTTATCAAAATTTTCCTCAGAAATAATCTCTTTATTAATATTTTTATTTTTATTTTGAATACAAAAAAAACATTTTTCTTTATTATGAAGAGGTAAAGGTATGAATAAATCTAATCCTAAGTTATGAACTTCTTTATATCCTCCGTATACAAAAGATAAATATTTATATCCTTCTTGAGTTAATTTATTTATTATATTCCGAAAAATTTCATATTCTTCTATTGATTTTTTTTCTTCTTTATATTTTTTTATATACTCTTTAAATAATTTAATATCTAATTCTTTCCCTTTATACCAAGCTAATCCATATTTTATTTTAAAGGATTCATTATCTGAATTATTTTCAGTGTATAAATTATTTTCATATTCTTCATATTTTTCAGTTAAATTTGTTAATAACATTACATGAATTGGTATATTACTTTTTTTTCTCATTTCTTTTAATTCTTCAAAAAAATAATCTTCAATTTTAATATTTTCTTTAATTTTTCCTTTTAAATTTTTTTTATTTAAAACAATCATATTAGGTAACATTCCAATATAATCTATTTTTTTTTCATCATTAACTCTAATATCTAAAATGCAATAATTTATTTTCAAATTATTTTCCTTATGATATAAACAATATTTACATTCTTCAATTTTTGGCCATTTATTTTCGTTATATAAATTATTAAAATTTTTACAAGTATAATCTGGACAAGTCAAAATTGAAGGAAAAACATTAAATAATAATTCACTTGGAAAAATTGGAAATGCTTGAAAATTTTGAAGATTAATTAAATCATATTGACTTTGTATAAAAGTAGAATAAGGTACAAAAATTTGTAATCTTTTAATAAGAATATATAAACTATAAGGAGTATTTTCTTTGATTTTTAAAGCTAAATTAATAATCTCATTTGACATTTCAAGAGAATCTATTTTTAATTTAGAAATAAATTCTAAAATTTGAAAAGATTCAAAACTTAAAATTGTATTTTTAAAATATGATAATAAACTAATAAATAAAAAATAAACAAAAGCTTGATCTAATTCATTAATTAAACAATTAAAAATAACATAAGAAATTTCTAATGAATTTTTATTAGTTAAGAAAGTTAATAACCAATTAGTGGCATAAATTTGAGGAGTAATAAAAGCAATATTAAATTTATTAAAAATTTCTGGTTCATGATATCTTAATAATAAATGAATTAAATGACAACTTGAATTAAAAGCATTAATATCCTTCCCAAGATAATAATTAATTAAAAAAACATCCATAAAAGAACTAAAACAATTAAAAACTTTATAAATTTCAATTGATGGTTCTTTGAATTTCATTGATAAAAATATTCCCAAAATTTCATGCATTCCTTGTTTATATTTTAAATTATTTAATTCACAATAGAATTTTAATAATTTTTTTAATTCTGGTTTAAAATTATCATATTCTCTCATTTCTTCTGATTTTGTTCTTGCTACATCATTATCTAAAACTTGGATTGGAGTTTTTTCAAAAATGTGATTTATTATAAAATCTGAATTTACTTGTATTAAAAGATATTTTGAAGTTAATGGTTCTAATTTATTTATCCATTCATCTATTATTTTATTATATGATTTTTTTAATGAATAATCTCTTTTCATTTTTATATTATTTTCTCCATTTTTTTCTATTGATGATTCCATATATTTTAACTAATAAAGAATAAATTTAAAAATTATTTTTTTTTTCAAATTTAATAAAAAATAAATTAATTTAAATTAAATTTCCTATAAGAAACCAAAAAAAAAGTTTTAAAAAATAAAATTTATATATGTTTAATCAATCATCATATAAGAATTTTTATCCAACCCAAATTAATAATTTTCAAAATCAATATATTCCTCAAATAGACCAATCAAATATAATGAATAATCAATCACAATATCTTCAAATTCCAAACAATGAAAATTTTTCTTGTTATTCTTCAACTAGTACAAACACAGGAGTAAGTCAAATGTCTTCAATATATATGATAAATCAAAAGAAAAAAGTTTTAACTGAAGAATTTAATAATTGCTTAAGTCAATCTTTAGAAAATATTCTTCCAAAAATTATTTCTGAAAGTGCAAAAAAAATATTTGATTCTATTTATCCTTCTATTGAAAAGAATGAAAATCAAATTAAAGAAATAAAAAATCAAATTGAAATTATTAAAAACAATTTAAAAACTTTAACTTATATAAGTACAAAATCTAGTACTATGAAAAATTTAAATTCTATTTCCCATCAAATTAATTATCTTAATTCCAGTATAAATAATTGTAACGTGATTTTAAATAATCAAATTTCAATTGAAAAAGATAATAATGAAACTATTGTAAAACAAAATGAAAAAATAAAAGAAATTTATAATAAATTTAATATTGTTAAAAATTATATTGAAGGAAATAAAGAAAATAATAATAAATTAAATAACAAAGTTAAAGAAACTTTTTCAAATATTATTAATGTTAAAGGAATTTGTAAGGATCAAATTTCACAAATTAAAAATAAAATTGATTATGATATAAATTTTACTTTTTCAAATAATGAAACTATTGAGAATATAAATAAACTCGAAAATTCAATTAATTTATTTTCTAATGAAATAGATAAAGCAAAAAAAATTATGGTTAAGCCAAAAGAGGGAAGAAAATTTAAATTAAATAGATTTTGTTTAAATAAAGAAAAATTCACATTTTAATTTTTCATATAAATACATTAAACTTTGTTTTTAATTATTTTATTTTAAATAAATTATTTAATTCAAAGATTAAGGTAAATTTTTTTATAATATTAATTAAAAGAGAACATTTTTTCTTTTAAAATTGAAATAATAATTTTATTTTTTTTTTGAATTCAAATATGAAATAGATTGAATTTTTTCTAGATTTTAGAATTTGATATGAAAATATTTAATAAAATAAAATATCAAATAGAGATGTTAATGAAAAAGAAGTGATGTAATCTTTACAATATATTAAACATTTATACAAAGAATTTTGCTTTGATATTCCAATAACTTGGAAAAAAAAAAGAATAAGAATATTTAAAAATTTTTTTCATAATATTATTAAACAAATTACTTAATATTTACAATTGATGAAACTAAAAAGCCATAATCAATAAACAAATTAAAAAAACAATATATAAATATTATCTAATTTCGAAAATTTTTATTCCAATAAATGGAAATTTTTTTTAAATATTTAAATTTATTTATTTAATTTCTTTGATTTTTTCAATTAAACTTTTATAACCATGATAACCTAAAACTTCATTTACGAGTTTGACTTCTTTATCATCTAACAGTGGAGATTCATTATTTTTGCATATATGAATTACAAAAAGAATATAATAGCAATGTTTTCTTTTACTATGAATTACGCCTTTAGATTTGCTTTTAATTATATTTAATACTAATTCATCATTTTTCTTATAACCAACTAGAATAATTTGGGATAATATTGATGAAGTTAATTTTTTATGATAATAAAATGTTTGAATTTTTCCTTCTTCTCCTTTTGAAAATTCTATCAATTTATTTGTAATAATTAAAGGAAAAAATTGTTCTTCTGAAAATTGTGTTATATCAGAAATTTTGATTGTTGTCTCTAAAAATTGTGATTCTGAATTAAGTTTATAGATTAAATAATCATAATTTAATGGTTCTTTACAGTATAATTTATCAACTTCTTTCTTTAATATTTCTTTCATCTTATTGTTTTCTAGTGTTATACAAAGAGAAAAATAGAAAAAAAGTACTAGATAACATATAAGTTTCATTTATTAATTTATTGATTTTTCTCATTTAAAAAAATTTTTGACACAAATACAGGGAAATTTAATTAGAATGTAATTAATTCATTTATTATTTAATTGTGAATAGAAATTTAAAAAAATTTTTTTAAATTTTGGAATTATTTTCAAATAAATAATAATAATTTTGATTACGAAAATAAATCAAATAGCCAATTGTGATATTGATATTACTAATAATATATTAAGAATTAAAAAATTTATTGACAAAAATAATTATCAAAAAATAATTTATCTAAATATAATATAATTATAAGTTAATAATCTTTGAAATTTAAAATATAGTGGGCAACAATTGAGACTCTTTTATCTTTTTATTTTTCAGATTTTGAAAATCACAAAAGATTTATTTCTCATTTATTAATGATTAATAATAAATTCTTTCATTAATTTTTTTAAATAAAAAAATGACTATTATTTTAAAATTTTGAATATTCCAGTATTTAATTGACAAAAATTTAAACATTTTTCAACTTTTTTTTTTAAATTATTATCTTTTATTTTATTATAAACTTTATTAAAATATTGCATTGCTCTCATTATATTTTTATTCCTTAATTTTCTAATTCCTTTTTTAAATATGAAAGAATAATATAAATAGTTAATAGATGGAGATTCAAGTAAATATCTTTTAAATAAAATTTGTCTAAAACTATTAAATATATTTTTAATTAAATAAAATGTATAATGATAATATGGAATATTTCTTTCAATTAATAAATCCAAATATCATGAAGAGAAGTTAAAATTTTTAATTGAA
>JAJJKW010000267.1:0-68362 GCA_023805745.1 Isotricha sp. YL-2021b
AGATATCTTTTACCTTTGATATATAATCATAATCCTTAAAACAAAAAATTAGTATATAATTATTTATTAAATAAAAGTATTTATATTAATTTTTTTTAAAATAACAAATTTTGATTTAAGGTTAAATTAATATAAATTATTTTTTCAAAATCTATTTTTCAATATTGTTTTTCATCTTTAAATAATATAATATTTGGAGAAAAAGTATCATATAAATAAATTATTTCTTCTTTTGACTAAAATAAAATTATAAAAATATTATTATCTAAATTAATATAATTTTAATTTTTTCCTCTTTTATAAAAATAAAATAAGTTTTTGATAAAAAGTCAAAACATTTAAATATTCAGAAATAAATACTGCTAAATAAAAATTAAATGTATAAATAATTTATTTTATATTATTTTATAGTATATAAATCTCAAGAAATTAAAAATTCTTCAGAACATAAATCACAAAAAAAAAATATTGAAAAATAAAAAAAACAAATATTAAATAAATAACCAAAAAAAAAAAAAAAATGTCATTATATAGAACATCTCGAACTCCATTTAATAATTATATTCCTGATGGATTAGGTCGTGATCACTATATAATATATAATAATGGAGGACATTGGCAATCAAATCAATATTCAATATCTCCAAAAGAATCATTTGATTATCCAAAATATAATAATTTTCATACTTTATTTCATTTAGCTGCTCCTTTTAAATATAAAACAGATGGTTCTGGAAGAGATTCTTATATAATTTTTGATAATGGTTTAAGTAGACAACAAAAACCTTTAAATTCATTTCATTTAACTGATTTTTTAAGAACAGAAAATTTATCTGGGAAAAATAGTGGAAAAAATCTATTTTTAAGTCAACAAGAAATTAGAGAAAATAAAATTAGAAAATTAAATGAAAAAAGAATGATTAGAAGATTATATACTAAACCTCTTGAAAAAATATTATCAAAAAGAAATGATGAAAGTAAAGATAAAGAAAAAGGAAAAGAAGAAAATTCTAAATTACAATTAAGAACTTTAAGTTATGATTTTGGATTTTATAATAAAAATATTAATAAAAATGAAACTGTTGAAAATGATAATGATGTAAATAATGCTATGAAAAAAAGTAAAAAAGTAGAAAAATATGAATTACAAGATGAAAAAGAAAAATATAAAAAATTTCTTACTCATAGAAGAATAAAAAGTGATTTTATTTTTAAAACTGATAATAATAATAATTTTAGAAATAGATTTAAATTAAATTATGATGGATATTTAGATAATTTTTATAGTAAAGAAAATAATAAGTATGGTTTTAGGAATAGAGTAAAGTTAGATAAATTAAAAATTAATTCTTAATTATTAATTTTTTTGATTAAAATATGATAATAAAAACAAAAAAAAAATAAATTTAAAAAATAACTACTACAAAATTTATAAATTTGAAAAATTATTATCAGTAGAAATTATTTAAAAAAATAATAAGATATTTTGAATTTATATTTTTAATCTAAAAATAAAATGGGAAAAAATGATGAAGAAAAACAATATTCAGAACTCATAAAATTTAGTCCTTCAAATCAATCATCTTATTCTAATATATATCAAAAAATTGGAAAAGAATTAAATAAAACAGCATTTCCTCTTGTATATTATATATTTCAAAGTAAATTAAACAGTATTAAAGTTGATATAATTTGTGTAATATTGGAATTTTTAGAAATTTTAACATTCCCAATTCAACATAGAGTAAATTTTTTTTTTAAATATATTTTAAATTTAGTACAAAGAACTTTGGAAAGGAGGAGATTTTTATGAAAAAATAAGTCAAAATTTAAGTTTTGTACGTCTTTCACCTTTTCTAGAAGGAAATAAACAAATATTATTAATAGTATATTACATTTTCATAATTATATTATTTATTTATATGATTCTTTTCTTTTATACATGTATACTTTTTAAGAATAATAAATTTAATAAAAGATGGATATTAGAAATATTAAATATACCATTTGGTTTAGTTGGAAATGCAATTTTTCTTCCTTTACTTCAAACTTTAGCAGCAATGTATTATTGTGATACAAAAACAAAAAAATTAAGTTATATATCAGAAATGAAATGTTGGTCTTTAGAGCATATAATACATTGTATAATAGGTGGAATTGCCTTAATAGTATTAATAATATTTGAATTATTTAATATATATACATTTAGTGATATTAGAAAAAATTCTTTTTCATGTACTTCAAAAAAATCAAATGAAGCAGATTTAAGTTTAATATTACTTAAAATTTATGTTGTTGCTGAAGATGCTTTTTATGCAAGAGAAGGATATGATTTTAGTGTAATTTTAATATCATCTGCATTATGTTTTTTTGTAGCATATAATTATTTTTATTATAGACCATTTTATAATAAAACAATAATGACAATTTATTTATGTTTAATATCAGTTCTTGCATATTCATATTTATGTTTAATAGCATGTTATTTATTAAGAAATTCAAATTTTGATGGAGGAATAGGATTATTTTTTTGTGGTAGTTTAATGATAGTAATGTTTTTAATAGGAAATTCAGTTAAAATGGTAGATTATGCTTTAGTTATAATGTTACCTTTAGCAATTAAAGCAGAAAGAACTTTTTTAGATAAATTAGAAATGTTAGAAATGTTATTAGATTTAAATGAAAAAGATAGAAAATGTCATATAATGTTAGATGGTTACATTGGAGTTCATGAAGATTCTTGTGCCACAAAAACTTGTCCTTTAAAAGAATTTTTAAAATCTGGAAATCAAAGATATTTATTAAGACATATTGAAGATATATATTTATTAGGAATTAGTAGATTTCCAACAAGTGTTACAATAAGATTAGGTTATGTTCAATTTTTATTAAATAAATTACATAAAAGAAAACAAGCAGAAAATGAAATATTAGAAATTCAAGATAGATGTGATGCAAATTATAATGAACAATTTTGTATTTATCAATTAAATAGAATGATTGAAGCTTCTGCTTTAGATAAATCAAATGGAAAAGATGAAGCTTCTGTTTTTGCAGAAATGAAATTTATTTCAATGCAAAAAAGCTTTAAACAAGATGTTAATGACGCCGTTATAAATTATTTAGAATTTTGGAATTTATTAATGATATCTTCTGCAAATATAGTAAAAGATTTAGGTAAATTAGCAAATGTTGGAGATAAAATAGCAAAATTAAATGGAGAAATAAATGAAATGTATAAAGAATTAACAAAAATAAATCCAAATGATAAAGAATTAAATCAATTATATACAAGTTATCAAATAAATATATTAAATAATATTGATTTTGTAAATACAAATAATGATAAAGTAGATGAATTAAAAGATATAGATGATTCTAATCAAATGGTAAAAGAAAATAAATCAATTATTATTTCAGCAAATTCAGAAAATTTTGGAATAATAACAAATATAAGTTTATCAGCATGTTCTTTATTTGGTTTTATAAAAGAAGAAATGGTAGGACAACATTTAAATTTAATAGTTCCCGAAATATTTCAAAAACCACATAATAAAATATTACAAGCAAGAGCAAATTCCATTAATCAAGAAAATATATTTGGAGGAAAAGATGATAAACAATTAATGAAAGAAATATCACAATTTGCAGTTAATAAAGCAAGATATATTGTACCTTTTTCAGCTAAAATTTATAGTATTCAAGGAGAAAGAGGTGAATTAAATTTTTTAGCTTCTATTAATCAAGGAGGAAATACTATTTCTTCTTCAACTTGTTATGTTTTAACAAATGAACAATTTTTAATTCAAAATTTTCTCTGCTAATGGAATTAATTTATTAAATTTACATTCTAATATGTTAAATGGTACTTGTGAAATATTAAAATATATAAAACAATTTCAAGAAGAATTAATTGCTAGAAGTATTGAAATTGAAAAAGAACATATTAAAATATCTAAATTAGATTTAAAAAAAGGAATTTTAAATAAAAAATTTAATAAACCAATGGTTGTAAATTGGAGTTTACGTTCTCAGAAATTTATGGAACAAAATAATATAGTAAGTGATGATAGATATAAAACTCCTGGTTTAAAACAATATACTGAATTTTCAACAATAAATAATACTAAAAATGATAATGATAATAGTGTATTTTTAGGAGGAGCTGATAATGATAATTCAAATGCAAATGCAAAAAAAACTTTTATATTATCTATTGAAAAATGTAAATTTGGAAGAGTAACTTATGGTTATTTATTTAGATTTGAAACTGAATTTCATGATAAAGATTTAGAATTAGTTTCTACAAGTAAAGAAACAACACAAGTTGTTTTTACTGAAAAAAAATTTAATCAACCAAATAGAAATCTTTCTTCTTCTCAAGTAATGAATAATAATAATATAAAAGAAGAAATTGTTTCTCCAAAACCAAGAAAAATAGTTTCAATTGCAAATGTTCATATGGAATCAAATAATAATAATAATAATAATACATCAAGTACAAATGTTCGTAAACAAGTATTAAATAAATTTTTTGTTCCAAAAATGGAAAAACCATTTATGTTAGATGTAGATAAAATGGTATTTGTACAACATAAAGATTTAAATTTAACAAATGAAATAAAAGAAAATATAAAAGAAATAGCAATAAAAAAAGTATCTAAATTAAATGAATTATATTTAAATGCAGAAAAAAAAAGAAAAAATTCAAGTGAAGGAAGTGAAGAAGAAGAAGGAACAGAAAATAATGAAGAAAATGAGGATGATGAAGATGAAGAAAATGATGTAGTAAATTCAAGTTTAGAAGAAGATATAATAAAACCAGCTCCATTTCAGACAAATATAAAAAATAAATTATTTCAAATATCAGATGAATATTATCATGTAAAAATGGATAAAATAACATTAATGATATATGATTATAAAAGTAGAACAACTATAAAAATAAATGAAACAATACATAAAAGTGAAGTTGAACAAAAATTAAGTGATGAAAAAATAATAACAAGTGATGAAAAAGCTCAAAAAGAAAAAGAAAAAGCAGATAAAATTGCAGCAGAGCAAAAAAATACAAAAAATGGAAAAAATGAAGAAATAAAAGATATAACTTTAGAAAAAGGAAATAAAAGTGTAGAAATGAAAACATTTATAAAAGAAATAGGATTTGCATTACAAAGAAAAGATACTCAGAAAACAGTATTAATAATAAAATTAGTATCAATGATAATATTAGGAATGATATTATGTGAAATAGCAGGATATACATTTTTTTTAAAAAAAAGATTAGATAATATAGATATGTATTTAGAATTATTAACAGCAGGAAATCAATTTTTTATAGATATGATAGTTACTCTTTTACATGTTAGAGAATTAACTTTATTAAGTGATGATACTTATAAAATTGTTGTTGGAGAAGATAGAGAAGAATATATAGAACAATCTATTCAAGAAGTTAAAGAATTATATCAAAAATTAGAAGAAGAATTAGAAACTATTACTTCAGATTCTATGATGGTTTCTAGAACTGTTTTTGAAAAATTAAGTAATCGAACTGTTGAATTAGAAGTTTTAGATGATGAACAATCTATTTCTATTTCTAAAATTACTAGAAATGAAGCTTTTACTTTAATGGTTACTTCACTTTTTAGAATTAGTAGAAATAATATTAGTGAGATTATTCCTTTGAATAAAGATGTTTTTTTATTTTTAATTAATAGTTTAAATGCTAATTATGTTAATTGCGTTGAGCAACAAGATTTATTTTTTACTGAAATTACAAATGCTTTTAAAAAACAAATTAAAACTTTAATTATAATATGTATTATATTTGTTGTTGTTAATTTTTCTTCATTTTTTGTTTTTAAATATTTTTATGAAGATGTAGTAGATAAAAAAGAAAGTTATATTCAAGTATTTTATTCAATAAATAATAAAATAATAAGTGATGCATCAACAAGATGTGAAAAATTTTTATTTAAATTAAATAATAAAAGTAATAAAGATCAAAATGGAGGAGTAACATTATTAGATGATGATGATGATGAAAGTATAGGAGTAATAAATGAATTTGGAGATTTAGTTTTAGAAAAAAATGAAGCTCCAAAAGAAGTAAAAAAAGAAAAAATAAGAATGGGACATCGAGGAAATAAAAATCAAAAAAGATCAAATCCTTTAATATATTTAGTTTGGATTGGATTAATTTTAATAGGATCTTTTGCAATTATTTTTTCAACAGTTTTTCAATCTTTAAAATGTCAAAATGGAAAAGTTAGACAAGTTCAAATAAAAAATGAAGTAAATATTCAAGTAGAATCTATAATGGCATTTAATTTAATGAGAGAATATTTTTTTAATGAAGAAGCATTATATAATTATATTCCATTAAAAGATTATGCTCCAACATTAATTGATTCAGTTTATCAAAGTGTAGGTCAAGAACAAAGAGAAATAACAGATAATGTTTCATTTAATGATGAAGATAAAAAAACTTATTCTAAAATTATGACTGGAAATTTATGTGAATATGCAGATAATTTAGATGGAACTGATGAAGAAAAAAATGCTTATTGTTCTACTATGAGTGATGGTACTATTATTCAAGGTTTGACTATTTTACAAATGCATTATTTTGAAGAAATAAGAGAAATTTATACTAAATTTTTAATTCTTCAAAAAACACAAACTATTTATCAAGAAGAATGTAATTTTACTTATAATTTAACTTTAATTGGTACTGAACAATATACAGAAAATATTCCTACTGATGAAGATTGTTATAATAATTGGATTTATGCTCATCCTATGAATATTTTTAATTTAGAAAATAATAGAAGAATTTTCTTCCTTTTAACTGAAATTATGATTCCTGCTTATAATGATGTTTTTGTTTTAATGATTTCTCATGCTGTTTTTGATTCAAAATATATTTTAAAAGTTGAATTAATTGTTAGTTGTGCTATTGGTGCTGTTTTAATTTTATTATATATTTTCATTTGGAAAAGACATGAAGCTAGTTTAAATGAAACTATTTATAAAACTAAAAAAATGTTAAGTATTATTCCTGTTGAGACTTTAATGAAAGTTAAAAATATTGCTAAATTATTAGGAATTGAAGGAAGTGAAACTGATCATAGAACTTCAAGTTTATGGGGAGGATAATTTTAATATTTATAAATTCATTATTTTAATTTTTATTATATAATTATATATAATTTAATGTTTTATTTTTTTTTTTTCATTATATATAATTCCTTAATTCCTTTTCTATTTTTTGGAATAATTACAAAAAATAATTTTTTTCTAAATTTATTTTTAAAAATATAAAATATAATTTGAATTTTATTATATATAATAAAGTAAATATTATAAATAAATAACCCTTTTTATACAAAATCAAAAATTATCCAAATTTTGAATTATTTTTGAAAAATAAAAAAATAAATACTTTAAAAACATCCACATCCTCTACATTTATTTCTCTTATCTTCTGGGATATAAGAACTAATTAAATCTTTAATTCTTTTGCTACATTTTTCATTATTTAAAATATCTAAAATATCATCTTCGAAAATTTTATTTGATTCTAAAATTAATTTTACTATATCCTAATAATTCCATCTTGAAGCAACTGCTAAACAAGTATCTTCCATATCAAAATATACTGCTCTAATATTTGGATTTAATTTTTTTTTTAAAAAATATTTTACTATTTCAGTAGAACCTTCTTGACATGCAATATATAATAAAGTTTTTCCATTTGATAATCTTTGATTAAATAAATATTCTCTATCTTCAGGAGAATATTTGTTTTTTTCTGGATTTTGACTAAATAATTTTTCAAATTCTTCAATTATATTTTCTTTATTATTATTAACAAAACCTTCTGTGATTAATTTAAAAGCTTTTTCTTTTAAATTAACTCTTATTAATTCTTTTTCAACTTCAGTTTTATGTAAAAACTGTTCTAAAGTAACAATAGTATTAGAATTTTTTTTTTCTTCATCATTCTCAAAATTTTCACTGTCATTTATAATAGTTGTATCTAAAAGAGTTGTTTTAAATTTATCACAAAAAATATCTTTATCTTCTACTTTTTCTACTGATGGATGAATAAATGCTCTTAACATTTTCTGAAAATTTTTTGTTTTTGTCCATAAAGAAGTTATTCTTTTTTTTCCAACACTAGAAGAATATTTTCTTTTAATTTGATTATAATTTATATTTATATTTAAATGTTGTACATTTTTAGAACTTATTTCTTTAATAAATAATGAAATATCTTTTTTTGATTTATAATCTTTTGTAAATGAACTATTTTTATATATTTTCTTATTTGATTTTCTTGATAATCTTGATGAATTTAAATTTTTTTTTGGAGAATAATTATTATTTATTGTAATATTTACTATGTTTCTTAAACTCTGATCTGAGTAATTGTCTAGTTGTATATTTTCTGTTAAGATATTTAATTTTTCTAATTTTAATTTATTTTTATTTTTTGACATTTTCTATGTAAATGTTTCATTAAAGAAAAATTAAATTTCTTTTATTTTTAAATATATTATTTTATGTTTAGATTATCTTTTTTATTTTTTATTCCTTGGATAGAAATATAAGAATCAAAATATTTGAAATTTTTATTTTTTTTATTAAATTATTGTAAAAATCTATAAATGGAGTATAATTTTTCTACCGAATTTACAAATAAATATAAATGTTTTTCAAAAAATGCAATTTTTATCATTCCACATGATTTAAATTGTTATGATTTGAAAAAATGTTTGTATGAAAATTCGGTAAATAATGTAGATAAAGACGATAGTTTTAATTCGAATAGAAATACAAATGACACTTTTTTTGAGAATTTAAAGATCATATCTGTTTTAACCAATAATTGGAAAAATAGAATTAGAAAAACTATTACAAATTCAAAAACTAAAATATTAAAAAAATTAGGAATTAAACAATAAAATATCAAAATATTTTTATAAATATTTTTATGTGTAGAATTTATAAATTTTAATATTGATTTAGATAATTAGCGAAATAGTTAATTTATAATTAATATTTAGCTGTTTAGGAAATATAAATAAAAAAATAATTAATTTTTTGATATAATTTACTAACAAACAAATGTTTGTATTTTGTTTGAAGATTAGTAATCTTACTAATCTGAGGCTTAATTACTTTGTAAATATGTACTAAATAATTAAATTATCTTTAATATTTAAAAAATAAATTAAAAATATAATTATTTTTTTATTTATATACTAAATTCCTGTTTTAAACTAAAATTTTTTATAATATATGAAAAATTAAATAATTTATAAATTATAATTTAAAATTGAAAATTTGCTGATTAAATATATAAATTTTTAATTTGTAGTCACAAAAAAAAATTTCCAAAAATTTAACTAAATAAATACTTTTTCAAGATATATCTAATTATTATTAAAATTGTTATAATTATGATAATTTCTACCATTATATTTATTTGATTTAATATTTAAAGAACTTAAACTTTTTTTAAATTCATTTTGATTATTCCTTAAATTTTGACTCATCAAAATATTATTATTATTATTGTTATTAATATTATCATTATTTTCTGAAGTATTATTATTACTAACAGAATAAGTAAAAGATTTATCTTCTTCTATAACAGGAGTTAAATCATCACTTTTCAATTTTCTATGTTTATTTCTTTTTGGATAATTTTTTAATTTTCCAAAATTATTATTAATAGGAAAATTTTGATTATTATTTGAATAATATATATGTGTAATTTGTTTTTGTAAATCAAAATTTTTATTTAATAACTCTTCATTATATTTTCTTAATTCATTTTTTTCTTTATTAAAATTAAATTTTAATTCTTCAATTTGTTGAATTAAAAATTCTTGATTATGGTTTAATCTTTCTATTTCTTTATTTTTCTCTTCTATTGTATTTTCAAAAATTTTTTGTAATTCTTTCATTTCATCTAAATATTTTTTTTTATATTTAATAATTATATTTTTATTTTCATTTTCCATTTCTTCTTCTAATTCATTTATTTTATTTTTTAATCTTTGATTTTCATTTGCTAATTCTACAATTTGTTGTTGAAAATTATTATTTTGTATTTTTAAAATATCTTCTTTTGGAATATTATTAATTCCATAATCAATTTGAGTAGAAATATTATCATAAATTTTTGAATAAGAAGAAACTTTTTGTCTTATATTTGAAATATTATTTCTAATATTTTTTAATTTTTCTTTTGTTTCATCATCATCTGTTGAAATTTTATTAAAACTTTTCCTACTTGAATGAGTTTCAAAATTTTCTTTATAATCAAAATATTGTGAAAAATTAAAAGGTTTTGTAAAACTTTTTCTTTCTGAATCAATATTTGATTTAGTTGATGGAGTTTGAGGAATAAATTCAATTTTTTTCATTTTTTTATTCAATAAATAATGTGAAAAAATAATAAAATAATACATTAAACTTTTATAATCTTTTATATAACAATTATTTTCTAAAAGAAAATAATTTTTTATGTATAATATAATATTAAATTCAAGGTATTTTTTAACCAGAATGATAAATAATGTTTTAATATTGGAGTAATATTTTTAATAAATGATTTATATTTTTTATACATTTTGGAAAATTAATTTTGTTATCATAAATATAAAAAAAAATTTAAGAGATATTTAAAAAGAACTTTCAATAAAAACTTCTCAATTCTATTTAAAATTTTTCATACTTTTTTAATATTCTTAAATTATTTCTTTACGAATAAATAGAATCTTGAATTCAATTCTTTTCATTATATGTAAATTATTTTTTAATTTATACTTCATAAGATTTTGTTTCCTAAAAAGTTTGCTTAAATTCTAAAAACAATTAAAAATTAGGTAATTTTTAAAAAAAAATTTAATATATTATTAAATAATATCTTTTTATAGTTAATTTTATAATATTACAAAATAATTAAAAGATTAAAAAATCTTTAACTAAATAAATAAAAAAAGAGAGTAAATTTTTGTTTTATTATACTTATACTTTTTATAATCTAAAATTAAAAAGTTCCTAAACATCATGATATATTATTATAGAAAAAAGAAAAGGATATTTATTATTCTTTTTGATATACCTTTAAAATTTATTAAGGATTATTAGAAAAATAACTTTTTATTTATTTAAAAAAACAAATAATATTTTTAAATAAAATAAAAGTTTAAAAAAAAAAATTAAATCTAAAATTATGTCAATAGAAGAAGAAATAATAGGTGGAAATCAATCAAAAGTAGATAATGTTAACAAAGATGAAATTATTAATGAAGATTCCTTATATTATAAATTAAAAAATTCCAAATTCAAACAACAAAAAATTCCAAGTTACAGACCAAATATTTCAAATATAACAACAGCATCAATAATGCTTTTATTAGCATTAATATTTGCAGGTTTAGGATTACTAGTAATTTTTTTTTCATCAATGATAGAAGAAATTCCAATAAAATATAAGGAAAAAGAAACAATGTTTGTTGAAATAAAAAACGAAAATACTTATATGTTATATTATGAAATAAAAAATTTTTATCAAAATCATAGACAATATGTAAAAGGAGTAAGTGAAAATCAATTAAAAGGAATAAATTTAACAAAAAATCAATTAATAAATGATTGTAAAGGAGCATTAACAAATAGACAAATGGGTGTAAATCAATCAATATTAAATAAAACATTAGATTTAAATGATGTAGCAATTCCATGTGGAATATATGCAAAAAGTTTTAAAAATATAAGTAATTTAAAAATAAATTTATTCAATGAAACAAATCATAAAGCTGAATTAATTGAAACAAATATTTCTTGGGATTCAGATAGAGATATTAAATTTAAAAATTCTAATAAAAGTGCTCAATGGCTTGATATTAGTAATGAACATTTTATAGTTTGGATGAAACCTTCTGGTTATTCTGATTTTAGGAAATTATTTGGTAAATATAATAAGTTAAAAAGAGGAAATTATAGTATTGAAGTTAGATGCTCTGAAAAGAAATGTAATAATAATACTCATATTGATAATATTGTTTTAAGTACTACTAATTTTTTTGGAGGGAAAAATTATTCTTTAGGTATTTTTTATATTTTTTTAGGAAGTCTTACTTTTATTTTTTCTATTCTTATTATAATTGGAAATAGAAAAAATAAAGGACCTGTTGTTATTTATAATAATATTTAAAAATGAATAAAGGTTTTTAATTATTTTTAATTTATTGTTTTTATTTAAATGAAAAATTTAATTTATTTTACAATTAGAAAAAATATTTATTTATTTTTAATTTAACTATAATATTTTTTTATTTTTTTTTTTTTTGGTGTTACAAAAATTTTTTCTATTTCTCCTTTTTTTGAAATAGTTGAACTACTATCATTATCTATATCAAAATCAATGTCTGATTTTAATTTTCTTTGTACAACAAAAATATTATCATTTTGTTTTTTTTTTTGTAAAACAACACTTTTTACTTTTTCAGAAGAGTTAATTTGATCAACATTAGATAAATTATTTTTATTTGTATTAATATTATTATTAAAACTATATACAGAATGCTTTTTATTATTATTATCTTCTAAAGGAGTACAGACTATATTTTCAAATGAATTTGTAGTTTGAGTTTTATTTAAAGAAAATAATTTCAAATTCAAATTATTAAAATTTAATCTTTGATAGGAATTTTTTTTTTTTAATTCATAATTATTTTCTTGATTTAATAAATCTTTTATTTCATTTGAAATTTTATTTGAATTTTTAATATTTTTTGTAAGATAATGAATAAAAAAATCAATTGAATAATTTGGAAAAAGTAATAAAAGATATTTCGTTAAATTTACTAAATTATCAATTTTATAATTTTTTTTTTTTTGAAAAGGTTTTTTCAAATCTAAAGAAAAAGTGTATATAGAAATATTTAAAAATGTTCCTAAACAATATAAATTTGAATAAGGATAAACTTTATTATTATGTTTAATACATAATTTTTGTCCAAAAACATTATTAAATTCTAAATTTTCTTGAATTAAAGTATGTTCAACTTTATTTAAAAAATTAAAGATTTTATTAATATCTTTTAAACTCATTAAATATAATTTTACAAATATATAATCTCCTTTGTTATAATAAATAAAAGGTTTAGTTGTATTTTCTTCAATTGAAAGAGAAAAATCATTAATTATAATAGTTAGTTCTTTCATTTTATCATAATTCTTTTTTGAAGGTTGATAATAATTTAAAATATAAAGTAAATTTTTTTTAGATAATAATTTATCATATGTTGCATACCAATATAAATTCTCATTTTCATTTTGATTATATAAGTTTTTTAAAGGATAATTTGTAATATATTTATATGAAATTTTTTTAGTTTCCTCTCCATAATCAATTAAATTATTTTTTTCAATAGAATTTTGTTTTGAATTTTGTTTTAAATTTGTTTTAGTACATTCTTTAGTTTTTTCTTCAGTATAATCATCTTGATGAGAAATTAAACTATTTACTAATGAATTTCTTGTATTATTTAAACTATCTGGAATTAAAATATTTGTTTTTGATATATTATAACTTCCTTCAAGACTATCCTTAAATAAATCATCACCTCTAAAAGAATCTTTATTTGATATTATATCATTTTTTTTTGGAGTTGGAATTTTTTTAATTATTTTAAGCTTTTTTTTCTTATCTACTGAATTTTGAATTCTACGGAGCATTTACAAAAAGTGATTAATTTTTTTATTTTATTAAATAATTTTTAATTTTTTTTCTTTTTTTAATTTAAATTATGAGATTAAATAAATAATAGGATTTCATATTTTGAAAATAAATTTTATTTTCCCTTTGAATATCCTCTTATTTTTGTTTGTTTATTAAAATTTTAAAGTAAATTCTTTATTAATCTATGAAGGAATAATTATTTAAATAATTTATTTATATTAATTATTATGTTTAATTCCTATCAAATTTGTTTTATTTTTTGATTTATTATTTCTAAAATTATTAATTTGATTTATTTTTTCATTTTTTAAATTTAAAAAAAACTAATTGAATCAAAATCAATTTTGGAAAATTTTTCGATTTAAATATTTTATTAATTTAAATATTTTTCTCATTTTTTTCACTTACTTTGTCATTCAAATTTGATTTTTTAATCATTTTTTTAAATAATTTTTGCTAAATTTAGAAAATATTTTCATAATAACGAAAAGTTGAATTAATAAAAAAAATTAAAAATATAATTAAAAAATGAAATATGTCTCTCTATTTCTTTTCTTATTATTAATAATGATAAAATTTTGTTTAAATTCAATAATTTATAAAGAAATAATAAGAAATAGTACATTAAAATTAAATTTTCCCACAAATGATTCAGAATTATACGCATATTTTAATTTTACAAAAGAAATAACTCCTGAAGAAAAACAAGAAAAAGGAAATTATAGTCATTTCTTTTATATGGATTCTAGATTAAATGTAGTTTGTGAAAAAAAATTAGAACAAGATTTTTATTTTCCAAATGAAACTGAATTTAATTCAACTTCTTCATCTGATTGTAATATAATTAAATTAAATGAAAAATATAAGATAGTTAGATATAAATGTATAAACAAAATGATTAATCTTTTTTGTTTTTATTTAGAAAACCCTGAAAAACCTTTTGAAGAAGAAATGAAAGTTGAACAATATGATTATAACTTAAAAGAAAATAAAAATAAATATACAGTAAAACCAAATGAAATTACATTATTTTATTATAAATTACAAAATTCAAATGATAGATTAATATTTTTAACAAATCCAAAAGAAAATTTCTATTTTTTCTATGAAGAAAATAGAAAATTCTATATTAAAAAAAATTTTAATGATAGTAAAATAAATGTTATTTATAGTCAAAATTTTTTTAAAAATGATTATTTTTTATTAATTTATATAAATTCTAATAATAAAGAAGAAACATTTGAAATAGATTTTAAAATAGATAAAGAAGAAAAATTTTCTTCAATTTCTTTGCCTACAACATTTGAACCATATTTATCTACTTGTTATCTTAATTCTAAAATTGAGATATATAATACAAAAAATAAATCCTTTATATTAAAACTTCAAAGTAATTATTGGAGACATTTAAAATTTTTTAATCATACACTTGATAATTTAAATGATTTAAGTAATTTTGATTATTATGAAGAAATGATTGATAATTTTATTTATATTCCAATAGATTATGTTATTTTTTATATTCAATGTTTTTTTATAGATGAGTATTATATTTATTATGATTTAATTGAAGAAAAATCAGATTATATTTATGAACAAAATTTTACTTATTTTAGGATTTTTCAATCTAGAAATTTAACTTTTGATGTTGTCAATTATAATAATTCAATATTTATAAAATTATTATCTGATGATGAAGGTATTATTAATATAAATTCAATTGATTATCAGTTTAAAAGAAATGAAATTCGAAATATAAATTTTAATGGAAGTGAAAAAATAGAAATTTTGTCAGATATGAATTTATCATTTGCAATGAAAAGTAAAATATCTGAAAATCTAATAGAAGAATTAGAATTAGGAAATAATTATAAATATTTATTGAATGAAACAAATGATGAAAAATATCTCATTTTTAAAATAAAAGAAATAAACAAATATGATTTTATAAAAGTATTTGGACAATTTAATGAATCTTTAGATATTTATGAAGAATATGGATATAAAAATATTGATGAAATTGAATATAAAAATTTATTATATACTATGAATGTGAAACAAGAAATAAATTTAAATCGTTTTAAAAAAAATAAAAATGAAAAGAATAACAAAACTTTTTATTATTTATTATATTTATCAAATAAAGAATATCATAATTCAACAGAAATAGAAATAAAATCAGAAGTATCTAAAAATATATTAAAGGAAAATATATTTATTAAATTAAATTATACAGAATCAGAAAAATTTATAAATGTATTTAATGAGGATTTAAGATTAAGATTTTTTTTCATTCCCTGTAAATCACTTAATATAAGATTTTCTTTTGGAGGAAGAGGAACACAAATTATATATAATGATACAAATATATATACTAACAATTTTAAACAAGGTTCAATAATAAATTATAGTAATGAAGGTTATATTTTATATAAAAAATTAAAAAAAGATGATTATCCTTATTCTTATGAAAAATTATGTTCAAATCAAATTTATTTTTATATTTTAAATGAAAGTCATTTTAGATATAGTTTTTCAAGTTTTTCAAATGCTACTGATATTTTGTACCTTTTATTAATTAGTGAAAATGTTAGTTATGTTAATTCAACTTGTGATACTTTTGAAAATTTATATTTTAATCCTATAAAAAAATATGATAATGTTGAAATTTATAATTTTTCTTCAAAAGATGTTCGAACTATTAAAGAACATAATGAATGTTCTAATAACAGTTATATTGATTTGGAATTACCTAAATTATTTTCAAAAAAAAAAGGAAGTTTTAATATAAGAGGAATGGGAATTACAGAAAAGGATTATCATGATGTTATGATATATGATAAAATTGTATTTCAATTTAAAGAAGATAATAAAGAAAAAATATATTTATCGATATTAATTGTTTTAATAATTATAATTATAATAATATTACTTAGTATTTTTGTATTATATAATAAATCAAAATTTTCAAAATCAGATAATAAAACAAGGCTTTTCTTTGAAAATCCATTATTTAAAGAATAATTATTACATTTATATATATTAATATTTTATATAAGTTTTTATTATAGAAAGCAAATGTTTCATATATTATTTAATATACCTAAATATTCAAAAAGAAATAAAGAAAAATATAAAGAAAAAATTTATATGAAAGAATTAAAAAATTGATAATTATATTGACATACAAATAAAATAAGATAACTTAAAAAATATTACACAAATAATCCTCACTAATTGAACAAGTATTACACATATTTTTTTCATCTCTATCAATTTGAACATCCATACTTTTAATTTCACTTTCAGTTTGGTAATATTTAATATTATCTTTTATTTTTTGTAAAATTTCTGAATCATCAATTTTATTAATTTTATCTTTTAAATTTTCATCACAAAGTGCAATATCTTCTAAATCATTATTTATATTATTTTCACTTAAATGTTTCCTCATAATATGAGGTTTAACTTCAATAATTAATTTTAATAGTAAAGAACTAATTTTTGTTTCCTTAAAAATATATAATTGATTATCAATAGTAATTCCATCTCCTTCAAAATTATTTTGTTTCGAAGAATTTAATTGTCCTTTATATAACCATTTACAATTGATTAAACCTATATTTTTGACTTCACTTTTATAATTACAAAATGGACATTTTACTTTCTCAATTTCTTTCATTATATCAAATATTCCATAGCCTAAAACTTTAATGAATAAATGATTAAATATAAAACATTCTTTATTTCTACAATATACAAATAAATTTATTCCATCTGAACATTCACAATGTTTTGGTGCGTTTTGATTAAATTGAATTTTTGTTATATTTTTTAAATAATTAAATTTAAAATTTAACCCCATTTGAAGTTTATTATTTTTATTTCTTGATAAAAGGAAAAATATCATATATTGGGAATTTCTATCTCCGAAATATACATTTATTATCTGTTTTAATGTTAAATTATTATTTATTTCCTTTGATTGATTCATTACTTTTTTTTCTCTTGAATTTATATCAAAAATATATAAACCATAAAGTTTTTGAGAATCAACTTGGAGAGAATTTTTGAATTTATCATTAATTATTATTTTTAACATTTTAATTGAGCAATTTAATGATAATTTCATAAAAATTTTTTCAATATTCATTTGATAAAAATCAACAGTGATTTTTACAATTTCTGAACAAATTTTATAATATAATTCATATAGGAAATCAAACCCGTTTAAAATAAAATTAGATAAATGAAGTGAATCAGGAATTTCTTCGTATAAATTTTCTTTATTTAATTTATAAAAAATAATTGAATCTGGATTTATCTTTTTAAATGTTGAATAACAATATTTTAATAATGCAAAAGATAAATTTGAAAGATTTTTTTCTATGTCTAAATTATATTCAAAAATATCATCTGATTGAGAATTTGTTATAAATTCTTTTTTATTAAATTTTATTAAATTATTATTTATTATATCATCTTTTTCTCTTGAACTAGTAGAAATTTTATTTAATGATTGACTTTGAAATTGTTGAATTGGTCTTATAAGAAATTTAATTTTCATTTTTTAATTTATAATTAATTTTTTATAATTTTTTAATATTATTATTATTTTTAATTATTATTTATTTCGATTTTTTTCTTTTTTAAAAATATTTAAATTTCAATTCTTTGAAAAAAAAGATAAAAGATATATTTTAATTTTCATTAGATAAAGAATTCATAAAATATTTTTTCATTTTATTTTTAATATATTTATATAAATTACTTCCAGTAACTTTTTTACAAGTTCCATTTAATTTAATATAAACAACATAATCATTTTCATCTTCATCCATATAAGGAGTAGTATAAATTTTATCAGGATAACCAATTTTAACAAATATTGCAATAACATATAAATCTTTTATAACATTTTCATCCTTATCTAAAACAGGATAAAATTCATAATTAATAAAATTTCCTTCAATGATATGTTCATCAAATTTTGAAATCATTTTTTGAATTTGATAATTCATTTCATTTTTTATTTCTACATTCATATTTATTCCTTTTATTATTCCATTATCATTTATTCCAAATAATAAAACTCCTGAATTTGAATTTAAAAAAGCAGTTAAATACTTCATAAATAATTTTAAATGTTTTAATACATCTTGTTTTTTTGATAAAATAAATTGTTTAAATTCATAATTTTCATCTTCATATAAATCAACATTATTATCTAAGATAAATTTCTCAGGAAAAGAATTTTTTTTCATTTATTTATTGTTATTATTTAAACTAAAAATAAATATAGAAATAAATTATAATTTTTTAAATTTAAAAACTTAAAAAAAATTGAAAAAAAAAAATAACATAAAATAATTCTGAAAAAAAAACAAATACATTTTAATATAAAAAACTAAAAAAAATAAAAAAAAAAGAAAAATCAAATAAAAACCCCTAAAATAAAAAAAAAGAAAAAAAAAATTTAAAATACTATATTCCATCGCCTTGAACCATAGATTCTAAAACATCTTTAATTAAAACTTCAAATTCTTTAAATTCTATTTTTCCAGAATTATCAGTATCTAAATATTTAAGAACTTCTTTAACATCATCTTTTGAAGGAGGATCTGCTCCCATATCACTTGAAATTTGAGCTAAAACTCTTTCTAATTCATATTCATCTATTGACCCTGATTTATCTGTATCAACTGAATCAAATGCTATTTTTGTTATTTCATGTAATTTTTGAGTATCATTTAATATATCTCGAATTGCATTTACCATTTTAGCTTTTTTTATTATTTTTTTTTAGATTAATTTTTATTATTTTTTTTTTCTTTTTTAATTTTTTTTTTGGTTTTATTTAGAGAATTATTTTTTTGAATTTAATAAAGTTTTTATTAAATTTTAATTATTTTACTTTTAAATTTATATAGATTATTATTATAAATTTGTTCTCTTAATTATTCTATTTAAAAAAGATTTTATTTTTCAAATAATTTATTATTATTTCTTTTAAAATAATTTATAAGAAATAATGTTCTAATCTAAAAAGTTAATTCAAATATTATAAAAATTTAAATAAATAAAAATTTAAACAAATGAAGAATATACTTATTTTCATAATTTTTTTACTATTCTTCAATAAATCATTTCAACAATCAGAAAAATTTGATTGGAAATCAATAAGGGATGATTTTATAACATCAATTGAAACTATAATTTTAGGGATTAAAATCTATAATTATACAATATATGAAACTTATGAAGAATATTTTAATATGACTGAAACAATATTAGATAAAATAAAGACAATAGATACATTTGAACAATTTACAGAAGAAATTGAAAAATTAATTACTAAAGAATTTATAGAACAAACAATTGAATTACTTCCAGAAGAATTGAAATATTCTTTAAAAAAAATATTTCAATATTATCAAAAAATTATTGAATATTATAATAAAAATAAAAAATTTATTGATGATTTTGTTCAAGGTAAAGAAGAATTTATTGAAGAACAAAAAAAAATTATTGACAAAGGAACAAATGAAAGAAAGAAAGCAAACTATAATCCTGAAGATATATTAAATTTAAGGATTGTCGAAATTTTAATGATAATATTTATTATCATTATTATAATCATTTTAATTTATGTTGCAAAAAATATTTTTAAAGATAGAATTATAGAAAGAAATCTGAAAAATAAACTTATGGAGATAAAATCAAATGAAAAAAAAGAAATTAAAAAAAATCAAGATAATAAAGAAAATAAAGATTATAAAGATAATAAAGAAACAATCATTGAAAATGAAAAAGATTTTTCAGGAAACAATAATTTAAATGAACGTTTACTCCAAGAATTAGGAGATTTAGTTATAAATTAAGTAATTTAAATTTTTTCAATATTTTTAAGAACCCATAAAAATTAAATATATTTTTTTAATTTTATTTATTTAATTAACAACATGTTGAGCCTTTTCCTTCATTTTTCAAAGTTTCAAAAAGTTTTTTATTTTCATTTCTTTTTTGAAGAACTTTATCTTTATTATTTTTAAAAATTTCTTTATAAAATTCAGTATAAATTTCCATAATATTAGTATTATTTTTAGCAGAAACTTCAGAAAAATTATTAAAATTATGTTTTTTATATTTTTCATAACCTTTTTCATAACGAATAGCTCTCATATTAAATAAATCACTTTTATTCCCAATTAAATAAATAATAACATTTTCATCAGTAGCTTTATTAATTTCAGAAAGCCAAAATTCAATATTATGAAAACTTTCTGTATTTGTTATATCATAAACAAGTAAAATTCCATCAGAATTTCTTACATGAGATAAAGCAATTGCTCTAAATTTTTCAGCTCCTGCTAAAAATAATTAAAATAAAATTAAATTATTATTTTTACATGTATCCCATATTTGTAATTGAATATTATATATTATTGAAGGATCATTTTCATCATTTATTTGATAATTCATATATTTAAAATCTGCTCCTATTGTTGCTGATGTTTGAGAAAATTCTTCTCCTAATATTCTTTTTATTATATTTGTTTTTCCTACACTTATATCTCCTAAAACAATTGCTATATTTTTTATTTTTATTTTATTTTTTATTATTACCTTTAAATGTAAATTTTGATTTTTCTTTTTTTCTTTGTTCTTCTATTTTTTCCGAATTTATTATTTCCATAATTTTAAAAAAATATAATTTTATTAGTTTTTAATATTCAAAAAAATACTCATTTAGTAATATTATTATTTATTATTTTTAAAACTAATTAAATATTTATAAATATATTGACATTGATTTTTATTCAAAAAACAATATCTATTAAGATAATATATATTCAAACAAAATTTACAAAAAAAACTCATTTTATTTTCCCAATTTCTCCCTTTAAATTTTTTTGTATACTATTCATATATTTCATTAAATCTATTAAAGCTTTATCACTTCTTCCTTTACATTTTGTCATATCTAATCCCTTTTTTCTAACTTTATTTCCTAAATCTGAATTTTTATTATTAAAACATTTTAATTCTTCAACAATACTTCTTCTATGTAAATTATTTTTTTTAATATTCTCTTTTTTATTATTATCAAAAAGTGTACTTTTACTTCTACTAAAAATATTTACATCTTTTATACTATTAATAACATTATTATTTTTATTCTCTTTTTCTTTATTAAATTCTTCATTTAAATTATTTGGTTCTTTATCTTCCTTTATAATAAAATTATTAGTATGAAGTTCTTTCTTTTTTTCTTTATTTTTGCTAAGAGAAGGAATAGGTGAAAGATCACTTTTAAAAATATTTTTTTTTAAACTTTTTTTAGAATTAGTAGAATTAGCATCAATAGAACTTGATGAACAAGAACTAGAACCTTTATTTAATATTTCTTCAATAACTTCTTCAATTTGTTTAGATTTTCTAGTTATTGTTTTTTCAGGAGTAAAAGAATCAATTGAAAAACCAGAAACACCTTCATTTGTATAATTTAAATGAGATTTATTATCATCAATAAATAAATTTTTTTTACTTGAGAAATGATTATTTAATACATTATATATTTTTTTTAATTTTGCTTCACTATTTAAACTATTATGATTTTGAAATTTAAATGTATTTCCTGTTCTTTGTCTTTGAATAAAAGAAGGTGAAGTATCAGAAATATAAGAATTTTTTAAAAAATGAAAATCAGCTTTAACAAACATTGATTTTCTTTTTCTTGGAACTGGTCTTAAAGGAACTGTATTATTTATTTCATTTGATATAGTAAATTCAATAGGAATATTTTTTCTTTTTGGACAAGCAATACAAACTGATTCATTTAAACTATCTTTTTCACTTATTTTTAATGAATAATATATTGATTTTATTATTACAGATAATCCTCTTATTAAAGGATGAGTTATTTCATTATATTTTTCATTTGTAGTTTTTTCACTAAAAGAAAAACCAAGTAATTCCAATGATAATCTATCAATCATTTTATCAAAATTACCTTCTTCATCAATTCCTTTTGGATGAAAATTAATTAAAAAATTAGCAAAATAAAATAAAACTTCATATTCAAAACAATGATATTCTTTTTTAATATAATCAAAAAATTCTTTAATTTTATTATTATCATAATTTTTAAAAGAAATATAATCATCAACTTGTTGTGAAAATATAGTATATATACTACTTGTAATTATTATTTCAGTTCTTTCAGGACTAATAACAAATTCAACACAATCTTCAAACCAATCAAATAATAATTCAATAATAATCATTAAATTTTCAGTTTCATCAAATAAAATCCAATTACTTTTATTAATCATATTTTTCATAGCAACTAAAATATTTTCTAATTCATCATTCCAATCAATTAAATGTCCTTGAAAGAATTTATAAATTAAAATATTATCTAAATTATATTTTTTTTTTAAAATACAAATTCTTTCTAAAACTTTAACAATTAATTTAGGAACAAAACCATATTTTTTTAATTCTTCCCCAAAAAGAAGATCTTCTTGTCTTTTGAGATATACATCAATACTTTCTTTACTTCCAAATAATAATCTGGAATGATTTAAAAAATTTTCAAATTTTTGGCAATATTTAATTTGTTCTTTAGTTTCAACACATTTTTTTCTTTTACTCCTGACTTCTTTAATAACAGTATCACTATCTTTAAGACTAATAAACAATAAATAACAAACAATAACAACCCCAGTTCTTCCATAACCAGCATGACAATGAACAAGACATTTGGCTTTATTATCAATAGTAACAACAGAAATTTCTTTAACAATATCTAACATAAAATTCATAGATGAAGGAACTGACATATCTTTCCATCCAATTAATTTACATTTTATATCATCTCCTGTAAAAACTGATGGATTATATGAATAACCTGCACTTGTTAAATGATATGCATTTGGACCACAATATGGATGTTCTCCTTCTCTCTGTAAATTTACTATTAATCCTATGTTCAATTGCTTAAATTTTGATACTAATTTATATTTATCTATTAATACTTCACTTGGCCTCTGAGATGCTATTATATTATCTGTTATATAATTTGAATTTAATCCTTCTATTGCATTGTTGTTATTTATGTTATTTAAATAATTCTCATGCTTACAATTCTTTCCTCCACAAAAAAAACAACGTAATTTATCCTTAAATTCATGGAAAAATTTCTTTGTTTGTTTCTCGGGTTGTTTCTTTGTTGTTCCCATTATTCCTGATTGAAGAATTGTGTTTTTATTTCGAGATTTTGACATATTTAATCTTGTTGTTGACATCTTTGGATTTGATGTTGATACTTTCAATAAAGAATCTATGTTATTATTATTTGTTTGGTTGTTTATTTGAAGAAGGTCTTTTTTTTTTGTTAATATAAAATCTAATTCTGAATTCTGGTCTGATGATTTTTTTCTTTTTTCTTTTTTACATTTTAAACAACTTAATAAGGGAAGATCTAAACAAGAACATTTTGATTTCTTTGTTGAAATGTTTGAATTGTTGTTCATTTTGATTTTTTTTTTATTACATTTATGTATTATTATTTTTGTTATGAATTAATTTTGCTTATTTTTTTTTAAATTCTAAATAATTTTAATTTTTATGTGACGATTTTTTTGTATAACATTTAAGAAAAGTTTGTTATAGATGTAAATATATTATTTAAAGAAAATTATGAATTTATCAAATTATTATTTATTAATAATTAATGATTTAGTTTCTCTATTTCTTAATGAATAAATAAGTTTATTTTTTATATATTATATACAATAATATTCTTTACATAAATATAAAATATATAATTAAATTAATGAATCATCTCTTATCAGTTTCTTCTTTCAATCAAAAAATATATATAATTCCAATAGATTTATATTTTGAAATAGAAAATGAGAAAATGAAAGAAAAATTAGAGTTTAATGAAGAAATTCCAGAAAATATCTCATTTGACTCTTCAAGGAGTTCTAATTCAAATGAAAAAGAAAATGTAAATAATATATTTAAAAAAACCATTTATTTTACAAAAGTATTAAAAAATAATTGGAAAAAAAATATTGAAAATATTAAAATGAATAATTATAATTTATTTAATACTCAAAAATTATTTAAATGTAAATCATTGATTATAAATTAAGAATATTAATTGAATATTACAAATACAAAAAACAATTTAATAATAAATAAAAGAACATTAAGAGTAATTGGTAATTGATTAAATTTTAAAAAATTTTATTTTTAACCATAAAATAAGGTAAAAAATTATGGATATATATATTATTATTTATTTATAAAAAATAATAGCTGTAAATAGTATATATAAAATTTTTTATTTTTTAAAATTTCCATTGCTTTTTTTATTTGACAAATTTTTATTTGATTTTTTAGAAGTATTATTAAGAGTCATAGACAAATTAATAGTAACTTTTTTTTCTTGAAAAGGATACAATTTTTTATTTTTTTTACCTTTAATTCTTTCTTTATTTAAAAATTCATATTCTTCATCTTCTGAAATAATTCCAATAAAATTACCATTAACTTTATTTAAACTATTATTTGAGATATTACCATTAAAAGAAGAATTTAAATTTAAAGAAGGTAAATTCTTTTTCTCATAATTATTTTTAAATTTTCTTTCAGGAGAAAAAGAAAAATTCCTTAATTCATTAGATTTAATAGATAAAGAACGCTCAACTGAACTTTCTCCTCTTGAACTTAATCCAGGAATATAATTTGTAGAAATATCTAAAAATTTATTATAACGTGTATTAATATTTGTATAGTCTATATTTGAATTTTCATTTTGATAATTTTTACTTATATGAAGTTTATTATGTTTATTATAATTATCAAAATTATTATTAAATTGATATAAATCTAAATTTTCTTTTAAAAGGAAATTTTTGAATTTTTGATTTAAAATTGAAATTAAATCTTTGAATGAATTTTCATTTTTATTAATTTGATTGTAATTAAAGTCAATATTATTATTATTAAAAAAATTTTGATTTTGAGAAGATTGAAAATTAAAGCTTCCACAAAAGGAAGAAGCAACTAATCTTCTTGCAATATAATCTAAAACATTAACAGGTTTTTCATCATCTAAATATAAACTTTCTTCATCATCTTTATATAATGATATTTTATCTAAAGGAAAAGGAGATGATTTATGTTGTGATGTTGTTCTTCCTTCTTTAACATCATTTATATATGTTCTATAAGTTTCTCTTTGCTCAAAAGCTGATTTTTGATTATTAAATTCAGTTAAATTAGTTTTTTTATTTATATTTAAAGTTTTGTTTTCTAATTTTAATGCAATTTTTTCTTTTTGTTCTTCTTTATTATTTAATGTTAAATTATTATTTTTTTGAATATTTTCTTCATTTATATTATTAGTATTAATATTTAAATTTGAATTTGTATCTTCTTGGGTGTTATTTTCTTTATTTTTTTTTATTATATAATTTTGTTCTTTTAATGTTGGAATTACAATACTTTTTGAAAATTCTTTTATTTTTTTTTTAATTAAAGTACTTAATTCTGTACTTGATACAACATTACTGTTTCTTTTGTTTGTTTTATTTCTTATTTTTAGATTATTTGCATTATTTTGTCTATAAGAACTAAAATCTTGTTTTCCTTTTATTTTATTTATTACATTTGTATTGTTATTATTTGCTATACTAATATTTGTTACTTTTAATTTTTGATTTGAATTATTAAATGAATTTTTATTTTTATTTAAATTTGTTTTTATTTGAATTATTTTTTTATTTTTAAATATATTATTATTAGAACAATTCCCAGAAAATTTTCTATTATTATCTCTAACAACCATTTCTTTTTCTTTATCTAATTCTTCTCTTTTATTATTTCCATTAATAATAGTTTTATTATGTTTCATTCCTTCACTTTTTAAAATAAAAGGAACAAAATTAATATTTTTTTGACTTTTAATTCCTAATTCTTTTTCATCTTTTAAAACAGGAGTTTCATTTCTTCTTTCTTTTTTACTTTTTTCTTTTTTAATATCTAAATTTTTATCTTCACTATTGATATAACTTCTATTACTTTTTAAACTAGTTTCTGTTTCAGCTTGAGTTTTATTAAATTCAACAAAACCATTATTAACTTTATTAATATTTTTTTTCATATTAATATTATTTTCAATATTTCCTTTATCATCTTTAATAGAAATATTTTTAATATTACTTCGTGCAGTTTTTGGTCTTTCTTTATCTTTATTTTTTTCATTTTCAATTCTTAAATTATCTTCTTTTAAAAAATTTTCAAATAATTTACTATTTAAATCACTAACACTTTCATTTCCTTCTCTAATATATTTTTTTAAACATAAATAATAAACACAAGTAATAGGATCAAATCTATTATTTAAAATATTTAATCTACATTTTTCTCTATCAAATTTATATTTTTCAACAATATCCAAAATTTTTTCATCAACAGGAATTTCATTAACTCCAATAGTAATACCTCCAATTAAATGTGGAGTAACAAGATTAAACCAAGGATGTTTTTTAATATCTTTAATAGTAAATCTTTCTAAAGGATTAACTTTCATAATATTATTTAATAAATCTTTAGCATCTTTAGATAAATTATTAGGAATAATATAATCATGATTTAATATTTTTCTACAAATAATATCTTCTTTACTTTCAGCAAAAGGTAAACTTCCACATAACATAGCATATAAAATAATACCACAAGACCAAATATCACTTGAAGTTCCATTATATTCATCTCCATTTAACATTTCTGGAGGAGCATAAGAAGGAGTTCCACATGGTGTTTGTAAATAAGTATTTTTATTATAAAATGTACTTAATCCAAAATCTGATATTTTTATATTTGTATTATAATCTAATAATATATTTTCTGGCTTTAAATCTCTATGAATTATATTTTGCTCATGTAAATATTCTACTCCATTTATTATTTGCTGAAATAAACGACATGCTTCTTTTTCATTTAATTTACCATTATTTACTATATAATCAAATAATTCTCCTTTTTCACAATATTCCATTACTATATATAAACTTGTTTTACTTTCCATTATTTCATATAATTGAATTATATTTTTATGATGAAGTTTTTTTAATATATTTATTTCTTTTTTAAATCTTTGAACATCTCTTTCATCTTCTAACAAACGAGATTTATCTAATATTTTTATTGCTGTTTTTTCATGGGTATGTATTTGAGTTGCAACTTTTACTTTTGCAAAAGCACCTTCTCCTAAAGTTTGTCCTAAAATATATGGACCTTTTTTTTTTGGGTTTTTTATTGTGTTTGAAAGTTGATCTTTTATTTTTTCATTATTCATTTAATTTATATTTTAATATTTTTTTAAATAATAATAAATTATTTACAATATGAAAAAAGAGAAATTTAATGAAGGTTCTTCAAATAAAAATTATAGAGCTTTTAAAACAGAACCTTTTAATTATTTTAACAAAAATAGAAGTGAAAATATGGCTATTACTGAATTTTCATCTGGCCCATTTTTAGATTATACTTTTCTTTCTCATAGATATTTACTTTTTGGAAAAAAAACTAAAGACCCAAAAAAAATTAGAGATTATAATTTTGATTTGGAAGAAACTTTAAATTTAAATATAGAAGTTTTATCTCATATGGATTTATTTAAAGATAAAGAAAAAGAAAAAGAACTAAAAGAAATGATTAAAATAATAAAATTAAAAGCTAATTTAAGAAGTGAATTAAATAAAAAAATTAAATTGAAAAAAAATGATTTAGTTAATAGAAAACAAGCATTTGAAATATTAGTTGATGAAAAAAAAGAAGAAAAATATAAATTTGAAAAACAATATGAAGATACTAATGATGAATTAAAATTAAGAAAAAAATATATTAAAGTTTTATCAAATAATTTTAAAGCTGTTCAAATATTTATTGATAATTTAAGGATTAAAGAAGGTCATGCTGAAGATTTAAGTAAAAAAATTACTATTCAAAAATTTGTTAAATTTAATAATCATTATACAAAAGAAATTAAATTTTTAAAATTAGATATTCAAAAAGCAAAAGATGAAATTATAGAAATAAAAAAAATTAATGAATTATATAGAGATGAAATAAAAATTGATAGAACAAAAAGTAGAAATAAAGACTTAATTAGGGTTATGGAATTTTATAGAAGAATAATTTTATCACTTCAAACTAAAATAAAAATCTTAAAAAATTGTTTTAATAATATAACAAAAACTTTAAATTATTTAAATTTAGGTGAATTGGTTAATTTTCAATTAAGTAAAAAAGAATTAAGTACAACCCATTTTGAAATTAATTTTGATGATTTAAATGAAATGGAAAATGAAAAATTTAATTTAATTGAAAAAACAAATGAATTAATGGATTTTGATACAATTTTAAATGAAAATTAATTTGGCTTTTTTTTATATTTTTTCTATCTTGAAATAGATAATTAATAATAATATTTAATAATAATATTTAATATATATAATTAAATTAATTAAAATTCAAAGTTTATTTTATAAATTGAACAAAATAAATGAATTTATAATTAAAAAGATTATTAATCAAACACTTTATCGATATTAAAATTAATAAAAAAAAGCAGGTAAAATTTTTATTAAGAAAGTATATAATAATATTGTTTAAATAAATATTTTTTTTTCTTTATATATATTTTTTTTATTAATTTAAGAATATATACAATAATTATTTTTTATTTTAATCTTTTTAATATTTTAATTTAAGTAAAAAATTTCATCTTCTTTATTCAGTTAATATTATTTTATTTATTGATTCATTAGAAATAATATTTTATAATTTAATTACTGATAATATATTCTCTTTGGATTATAATATTTTTTTTGATTTATTTTAAAAACAAAAAAAATATTTTTTAAATTATTATTTAAAAATTATTTTTTATAAACATTCATCATTTAATTCACACACATTATACAAAATTTAAAATGAATTAATCAAAACTTTATTTCTAGTTGTATTACTAATTTTTGGAAAATCACTTTTTTTCTTTGGAATAGGTTTACTTGTATGAGGTGGATAAATTTTAACATAACGAGTTTTTTTATAAATAGATTCATATTTTGGATTATAATCTTTAACATCTTGTGTTTGTTTTCTTTTTTCCTATAAAAATGAAAAATTAAAATTTTACCCTAAAAATATAAACTTTAGGTTTATATTTAACTTTTTCTTTTTTTGGCCAAACTTTAACTAAAAAAATATCATCTTTTGCAGTATTATAATAAGGATTAACTTCAGTTTCTGAGGGATGATAAGTTTTAATATATAAATTATTAAAATTAATTTCTTGTCCAAAACTTACTTGTTTTAATCTTAAAGTTTCATTAAATTGATTAATATAAGGTGATATAAATTTTTTATTAATTGTTTGATTAGCCCTAAAAAAATATTTTTTTTTATAAAAAATTTTGTTTTACATTTTATTAAAATGCATTTTAAACATATTTTGTTTTAAAATATAATCTCTTTTTTTCATTAATTTTAATTGATTCATTTCTGCTGGATTATCATATTTTCTATTTTTAATATCTTCATATCTTTTTGTTTGTAAATTTGCTGCTGTAATTGAATCATTCACCATTCTAATTAATTGGTCAATTGTTTGACCCTTTGAAACATCATTTTCACTTCTTTTATATATTTCTGAATATTTTTCTGGGACATTTCTTATAAATTCAATCATATTTTTTTATTTTTATTTTGTATCATTTAATAATTATAAATTTTTTAATATACAGAGAAAAATATTTTATATTTTCTAATATTAAATTAATAATAAATAATAAATAAGAAAAAAGTAAACCATAAAATAATCAAGAAAAAAGAATAATAAAAATAAATTTTCATTTAATCATATTCTTCCTCATTTTATTCTTTAATTCAATAATTTTATCAAATTTGTATTTTGAAAAAAACATTTATTTTTAATTTGACTAAAATCATATTCAAATAAATTAAAAATTATTATTTTCCATTTAAATAAGTATTTATAAATAATTATTGTAATTTTAAATAAAAAAATATACATAAGAAAAACTATAAATATATATAAAAAACATGAAAAAAAATTAATCAAAAAAAACGATAATAATAGTAATATCATCAATACAAACATCATTTTCTTTCCATCTTTTATGTGCTTCATTATATAATTTATGAACAGCTCCTTTACAATTATTACTAAAATAAAAATTTCCAACAATTTTAGCAATTTCATCATTATTTAAATATTCCCAAAGACCATCAGAAGCAATAATTAAGAATTTATCTTCTATTTCAAAATTATATATTTTAATTTCTGGTTCACTTATAACACCAACTGTGACTGAAATTTGATCTCCAAAAGATCTTGTCATTGCTAAACCTGGTATATTTTTATTTTTTAACCATATTCTTTTTGGTCCTAAATAATTTCCATTTATATCTTTAAATTGTTCTATTCTTCCACCATAATTTATTATTCTTTTATATTCCTTTTCTATTATTGGTTTATGGTCTATTGTTAATTGTTCACTTGAAAAATAATAATTATTATTATTATTGTCATTACTATTATAATTTATATTTTTATTATTTAGTTTATTATGATTTAGACTATTAATATCTAAATTATTATTATTTTCAGTTTTATTTAATATTCCTTTTATTATACGAGAATCTCCAACATTTGCACAAATTAAAGTATCTGGAGTAATTAAAACAGAAGTACAAGTTGAACCTGAAAAATTAGTATCAATATCAGAATTATTAGTTAATTTAATAGAAGTATATAGAAATGAATCATCAAAACATTTTATCAATAATGAATTATCATTTAATATATTTTTGTTCATAAATTTTTTTTTTAATTCTTTTATTAAATTTTTGGGTAATTCTTTCTTTAAAAATTCACTTACAAAATGACCATTTTCACCATGACCATCACAAACTCCAATAAAAGTAGAATCAAATTCATTTATTTTTTCTATAAAATAATTATCTTGATTTATTTTTGGAATATTATTTTGTCCAGAAAAACCAGTCATTGAAAGAGAATAAATAGATATTATTTTTTTTTTTTGGAAATTATAACTTTTATCAGTTGAAAATAAATCAAATGATAAAAAAGATTTTTTATGATTTTCTTTATTTAAATTGTCTATCTTATTATTATTATTATTATTATTATTATTATTATTATTATTATTATTATTATTATTATTATTATTATTATTATTATTGTTTAAGTTATATTTGGAATTGTTTCTTGAAGATGATTTTATTGTTGTAGATTGACTTAATGGATTAGTTTGATATGAAAAATTTGAATTAAAAAAAAAATTATTATTATTAAATTTTATTAGTTGTTTTGAGTTAATTACACTTCTTTTGTCTATTTTTTGTATTGTTGTTAAATTATTTCTTTGGATTTGTTTTTTGATTAAATTTTTTTTTTTTATATGTTTTTCTCTATTATTATTATTTCTTTGAGTTAATGATATTCTGTTTTTATTTATTTTTATAAATTTTATTTTATTATTATATTTCTCTTTTGATTTATTATTTTTATTATTATTTTTATTTTTTAAATTATAAATTTGAAATGAATTATTCTTATTTTTTGGAATTGAATTTAGTTTTTGACAATTTTTTCTGTTTGAATTAATGAGAAAATGTTTAGATTCAAATAATTTATTTTTAGAAATATTTAAATTATGATGAGAATCATTTAAATTTAAACTTGAATTAGTCATATAAGAAATATTTGAAACTGAAATTGGGCTTTTACTTCTTAAAATTGGGGAATATAAATTTTTTTTTAAATTAGCAATTTTATTCTCATTATTAATTGTATTTATTAATTTAATATTTAATTTTATTTCTTTATTTGAAAGATTATTGAAACTTTGATTATTTTTTTTATTTTTTTTTTCTTTTGAATCAAAATCTGATTTATTTAGAGAAAAACCATTAAGTGAATTTTTATTTTTTTTAATTTTTACTGAATTAACTTTATTAACTGTAGTTCTTGGTAAAATTGTACTTTTGTATAAAGGATTAGATAAAATATTTGAAATTAAATGCTCATTTTTTTTCAATTTATTATGTTTATGAATTGGACTTAAATTAACTTTCACATTTTTACATGAAGCCATTTTTTTGCTTTTTATTAATTTTATTGATGATGATATATTTTCATTGAAAATAAATTTATTTAAATTTTTTTGCTTGTTTTGCTTTTGTTTAATTTGAATTTTTATTGGATTTTTATTAAATTCATTTTGTGTTTCAAATGTTTTTGACATTAAAATATATATAATTTTAAAAAATATATATGTGAAAAAAACATTTTTTTTAAAAAATAATAAATAAAATTTTCACAATTTTTTTTTTATTTTTTAATTTCTTTTTTGGTATTATTTAAGAATTTTTAAAAGAGAATAAATTATTGAATAATAATGTAAAAAAAAATATTGATTTTACTAAAAAGTTTTATTAAAAAAATGAAGATATTAAGCCAAAAAAATAAATCAATTCATAGAAGTAATTCATGTGAAATTATATTAAACAACTCAATAAATTCTAAAAAAACAATTCTCCAAAATTTAAAATCAATTAAAACAAATGAAGATTTAATAATGAAGATATATTTTAACAATAAATATTATTCATCAAATACTCCAATAAAAAAAGGAATGAAATTGAATAAATTACTTCTTGAAAATTATAAAAATTATAAAACTCCAAGAAAAATAGAATCATCATTAATTGGTTCAAATGCAGATATTTATCAAAGAATTCAAAAAATTGTTCGTTTTTGGGGAGGAGTTTGTAATTTTAGTTATCCCAAATTTCAAATAGAAAAATTACATCTTCAAACTAAAAGTCTTAAAAGTAAAAATGAAGAAAAAACATTAAATAAAAGTGAATTTATCAAATTACCTAAGTTATATACTAATTCTACTCCAATGTATGAAAAAAATAAGAATTTTTACAATAATCAAAAAGAAAAAAGTGTATTAGATATTCTAACTAATACTTATAAAGAGAATTTTTTATAAATTTTTTATATATAAAATATTAAAATTTTTAATAAATAATATTTAAATTTTTAATAAATGTATATAAAATATATTTTCATTTAAAATTTTCTTTATTCTTTTTTTATTTTATATTTATATAAAATATATTTATATAATTATTTATTTTCATTTATATATAAATTTTGCTTTTACTCTAATTCTTGTTTTTCTTCATTTTCATCTCCTTTTATTATTTTCAAAAAAGAATCAAAAGAAAAAAGAAGGAATGAAATAATTAATAATATAATTTGAATACTATTGTGATTATTTGAAATAACATTATCTTCTTTTAATTGGGTAATAAGAATTGAAACAAAAACCAAAATTAAAGCAAAAATATAAATTAAATTTGAAATAATATTTAAAGTAATTTTTTTCATATAATCCATTATCATATTATAAATAAAATAAAAAATATGTGCACCAATACTAAAATATAAAGGAATAAAGCAATGATAAAACTTTAAGTTATTATTATTGTTTAAACTATTTTTATTATTTATTTTTGTACATAAAAATGCAGAAAAAATGAAACTACTTAATAAATAAATAAAAATTAAAATAATTTCATAATATAATCCATTACTAATAAAAGCAGGGAAAATAAAAATTGCGAAAAGAACTGAAAAAAACAAAGAAATATAAAAAGGAATAAAAAAAATATTTAAATCTCTTTTATTACTAATATTTCCATTTAATCTTAATGTCATTAAAATCAAAAAAATAATTAATAAAAAACCGATTAAATTTAATATAATAAAACAAATAAAAGTTCCTGTTTGTATAGAATTATTATCTGGATTTTCAGATTTATCAATTAAATCTTTAATAATAAAAAATGAATTTAATATTAATATAATCCCTATTAAAGAAATTATTCCTGGAATATTAAGAAATAACCAACTGAAATCCCCAATTTGGGATAATTTTATAGATAATAATATTAAAAATATTAAAAAAGAAAATAAGGAAATAAATTTAGAAATTGTCATTATTTTTGAATATAATTCTATTTTTTCTATATTTTTTTCTATTATTTTATTTAATAATTCATTAACTTCTGGTTCCTCAAAAAATATTGGTTGTTCATTACTTTCTTTATTATTACTATCTTTTGATAGTTTATCATTCATTTTTTTATGTTTTTAAATTTAATATTTTTTTTATAATTATTTTTAGACGTTTTGATTTTATTATTTTTGAAATAAATGAATTTTTTAATAAACAATTTTTATTTTTTTGAAGAAATTATTAAAAAAAATTTAAATATTTTTTTATCCATAATATATATTCTTAAATTATTGAAAACATTTTTTTATATTATTTATCAATACATATTATATTAAATTTATATTATATACAATTAAATCTTAGAAAGAATTTTATTTATTTATTTTATATACCTTTAATTAACAAATAATCATATCATATTTGTTAATATGTCTAAATATCTCATACAAATTAATAAGTTCATCAATAAATAATTAATTATAATTTATTTTTTACTTTCTTTTAAATGAATTGTAACAAAAGATAATTCTGGCTCTTGATAAGAAGCTCTTCTTTTTCCTTCTTTTACTTCAATTTTAGGAAAAAGTTTTGTTGAAACTGATTTTTTTAATTCTTCATATATTAAATAATTTGAACAATTATAAATTATTTTTTCATTACAATTTCTATTTTCTTGAGTAGAGTTATCTATTTTAATATTTACATTTTTTTCTTTTTGTTTTCCATATATACAATCACAAAAAGTTTGATTTCCCATTGTTGTATATTTCAAAATATTTATTATTAATCTATATAATTTTTTAATGAAATTTAATTAAAAATCATTAGTCATTATTAAAATTAAAAAATTATATATAATAATTTCATTTACTTGACAAAAAAAATAAACAAAGATGTCGAAAAATAAAAAAAAATTATTAAATGAATTTAAAATAACTGATACAGAAGAAGATTTCTCAGAAAAAAAAAGATTATCTCATTCATCAAATTTTCAAAAAATAAAAAAGAAAAATGAAAATAAACATGTTAAATCGATTGATAATTTATTATTGTTTAATTCAAATGATCCTAATGAATTACCTCCAGTAAATACTAATAATAATACTAAAGAAAATAATATAAGTAGATCTCAAACAAAATATATTCATACTTTAAAACAACAATTAAATGAATTAAATACAGAATTGAATAAAATGAGGAATGACAAAGACATTGAAAATTATAAAAAATTAGAAAATGAATATATAAAAAAAAATAAAGAAATGTCTCAATTAAAACAAGATAATAATTTATTATTATTTCAAATAGAAGATTTGACAAGAAAATATAAAGAAAAAAATACTCAGAAAAATGAAAACAATAATAAAATTAATTTATCAAATTCTATAAAAAAAAAATTACATATTTTAAAAGAAAATAAACAGAATAATTTAATTAAAATTTATGGAGCAAATCCAAATTCAAGTTTAGGGAGTAACACAAAAAATACAACAAGATCACATTTTATGGAAGGAATAGAAAATTCAAATAAAAATAATGAATTAATATCAAAATTAAAAAATGATTTAGAATTATATAAAAATGTTAATGAAGAAAATAAAAAATTAAAAAATCAAATTGAAGAAAAAGAAGTTTTTGTTAATAAATATAAAAGTGAAATTCAAACATTAAAATTTGAAAATAAAAGTTTAAGAAATGAAAATATTAAATCTAAAGAAAAATATAATAAATTATTTTCTGATTTTATTGATTTAGAAAGAAAAAATCATGAAAATGAAAAAAAACATAATAATTTAAAAAGTCAAATTAAAAATAGTAATAAAAATGAAAAGAAAAAGTTAGATGAATTTCAAGGTGATATAAAAGGAAAAGAAAATCAAATAAAAGATTTAAATGAAAATTTAAAGATAAAAAATAAAGAAATTGAAGAATTAAATAAAAAATTAAATGACCTAAATGATGATAATAAATATGAAGAATTAAAAAAAGAAAAAGAAGAATTAAATCAAAAATTTGAAAATTTATCAAAAATAAATATTGAGTTTCAAAAAAAATTAGAAGAATCTTATCAAAAATTTGAAGAATTAAAAAAAGAAAATAAAAATAAAAAGGATAATATTCAGAAAGAAAATAAAGAAAATTTAGACTTAATAGAAAATGAAAATAAAGAAATTTTAGAATTAAAAAATAAATTGGAAGAAGAATTAAAAAACAAAGATAATTTAGAAGAAAAAATTAGAAATTTTGAAAAAGAAAAAAATGAAATTTTACTTAATAATAAAACTTTAGAAGAAAATATTCAAAAAATAAAAGAAGAAAAAGAAAATAATTTAAAAATAAAAGGAGAAGAAAATGAAAAAATAAAAGAGGAAAATGAAAATAAAGTAAAAGAATTAATTGAAAAAATAAAAAAATTAGAATCGGATAATCAAGATTATACTGAAAAGTATGAGAAAATCAATAAAGAAAAAAATGAATTAAATGAAAAAATTATTACATTAGAAAAAGAAAAATTAGAAACAGAAAATAAAAATGCAGATAGTAATCGAAGAAATAATGAACTTGAGAAAAAATCAAATCAATTTAATAATCAAATTGATTCTTTAACAAAAGATAATATTGAAGTGAGAAGACAATTAGAAATAATTAAAAAAGAAAAAGAAGATTTGTTGGAAAAAATAAAGAATTATAATAAAAGTAATATAGATAATAAAAGTAATAAAGATAATAAAAGTAATTTAGAAAATAAAAGTAATATCGATAATAAAAGTAATATAGAAAATAAAAGTAATATAGAAAATAAAAGTAATAAAGAAAATAAAAGTAATAAAGATAATAAAAGTAATATAGAAAATAAAAGTAATAAAGATAATAAAAATAATATAGAAAATAAAAGTAATATCGATAATAAAAGTAATTTAGAAAATAAAAGTAATATTGATATTAATTTATTGAAGAATGAAATTGAAAAATTAAAAAAAGAAAACCAAGAACTTAAAATAAAATTAGAGAATTTTAATAAAAAAGATGAGACCAATTTAAAAGATAAAATTCCTTTTTTGAATTTAGATAAAATTAAAATAAATGGAATAGAAAATGAAAATAATAAAAAAGAAAATAATGAAGAAAATAAAGAAATAGTTAAAGATGGATTAATTATATCAAAAGAAAAAAGATTAGAATTTGAAGAAAAAATAAAAAAACTAGAAGAAGAAAATAACATTTTGAGAGAAAAAATAAATCTTTTAGAAAATGATAAAAAAGAAAAAAAAAATATAAAAGAAGAAAAAGAAGAAATAAAAGAAATCCAAAATAATATTGAAATAGAAAAAAATAATAAAAAAGAAGAAGAAAATAAAACAAAAATTTTTGAAGAAACACAAAAAAAAATAAATGAAGATTTTCAAATAAAAATTTCATCTCTTGAAAATGAAAAAGATAAAATACTAAAAGAAAAAGAAATTTTTCAAAATGAAAAAGATAATATTTTAAAAGAAAAAGATAATATTTTAAAAGAAAAAGAATTAATTGAAATAGAAAAAGAAAAAATTAAAAAAGAAAAAGAAACACAAATTAAAGAAAATTTAAATTTAAACAATGAATTAAAAAAATTAAAAAATAATAATGAAAATATAAAAAAACAACTTCTTTCTGAAGAAGAAAAAAAGAAAAAAGAAGATGAATTGAAAAAATATTTAAATGAAAATGAAAAATTAAAAAAAGAAAATGAAGAAATAAATTTAAATATAAAAAAATTATCTGAAGAATTAGATGATGAAAAATTAAAAAGAGAAACTTTAAAACAACTTGCAGAAGAAGAAAAAAAGAAATTTAATGAATTGAATAAAAAATTTAAAGAAATTCAAAAAAAAAATGAAGACTTAAGAATTGAATTAAATAAAATTAATGAAGCAAGAACTAAAGAAGAAGAAGAAGATGAATTAATTGCAAAAAAACAAGAAGAATTAATTATAGAAATTAAAAAATTAAAAGATGATATTGAAGTATATAAAAAAAATGAAGAAAATAAAAATAAAGAAATTAAAAATCTCAATAAGAAAATTAAAAACGAAGAAAAAAATAAAACTGAAATTGATAATTTAAATAAAAAGATTAAAGAAATTGAAGAAGAATATAATAAACAGTTAAATGAAGTTAATTTGATTTTAAAAAATAAAGAAGAAGAAAGTCAAAAAGAAATTAATGATTTAAATAATAAAATTAAAGAAATGGATAATAATAAAAATAATGAAGTTAATTTATTAAATGAAAAAATTAAAAAACTTAATGAAGATAAAGAAAAACAAATAAAAGAAAAAGAAAAAATAAATAATACATATTTAGAACTAGAAAAAAAAATAAAAGAAAAAGATTTGAATTTAAAAGATATTGAATCTCAATTAAAAAATAATGAAACTATTTATAAAAAACAAATAGAAGAAATAAATGAAAAAAATAAAAAAGAAATAAATGGAATAAAAAATGAAAAAGAAAATATAGAAAATGAAATAAATAATATCAAAAAAAATTATGAAGAGACAATAAAATATAACGAAAAAATAATTAAAGATTTAAATCAAAATATTGATAAAAGAGTTCAAGATTTAGATGAATTAAATAAAAAATTAGATAAACGTGATCAAGATTTAGATGATTTAAATAAGAATTTAGATGATAAAGATAATATTATAGAAAATTTAAATAATAAAATTGATAAAAAAGAACAAACAATAGAAAATTTAAATAAAAAAATAGAAAAAAAAGATAAAATAATTAATGATAGAGATGAACAAATAAAAACTTTAAAAAATCAAATAAAAGAAAAAGAAAAAGAAATAAAGAAAAAAGAGGAAAAAATAAAAATAAGTGAAAAAGAAAATGAAAATGAAAAAGAAAAAGAAAATAATCAAAAAGAAATAGAATTATTAAAAAATGAATTAAATGATGAAAAAATAAAAACAGAAACTTTAAAAGAAATAGCAGAAGAACAAAAAAGAAAATTAAAAGAATTTAAAATAATAATAGATGATGCAAAAGAAAAAAATGATTCATTAATTAAAGAAATAACTGAAATTCATAATGAGAAAGAAAAATATGAAAAAAAAATATTATCTTTATCAATGAAATTAGAAAATAAAAAAGAAAATAATAGTATAAATGATAATACAGAAAATAAAAAAATAATAAATAAAAAATCAAATATTAAAAATACAGAAGATACATATTCAGAATTAGAAAGAAAATTAGATGAAAAAGAAGGACAAATTTTATTAATTACGAAAAAATTAAATGATGAAGAACTTAAATCTCAAGTTTTAAAACAAATAGCAGAAGATGAACAAAAAAAAAATATTAAAAATCATACTAGATTTAAAGATGCTGCTGAAAAAAATGAAAAATTAATTAATGAATTAGAAAAAAGAGATAAAGAAATTCAAAAATTAAAAGAAAGTGAAATATATAATAGTAAAAATTTATTAAAAAAAAATTCTTTAAATTCTTTAAAGAGTAATGGAAGAATAAATGAAAATGAATATAAATTAAAAAGTATAAATAAAGATAAAACTATAAGTAAATTATCTTCAATTGATAATAGAGAAAAAAATAAAAGTGGAAATGATAATAATGATAATGATAGTTTAGAAAATTTTAATAAATTTTTTGAACAACAAAAACAAAATAATAATGAAAATAAAGTACAATTAAGATTAAAGTCATCATATCAGTCAAGTAATGAAAAAGATAATATTAATTTTGAAAGTAACAATAATGATAATATTAATGAAAGTAGAGATTATTTTGAAAGTGATAATGAGAATAATGATGATAAAAGAAGAAAATTAAGTGATAATAATAATGATAATATTCAAATTCATTCATTCTTAGATACTTAAATTTTTATTTATAATGTAAGTATTTCTATTTTATTTTTTATTTTATGAATAAAAAATAAATTTTTAAGTTTGAAAAATATATTAATATAAAAAATAATAAAATGAAAAACAATATTCCAAAATATAATAAAGAAGGTAAATTAAGAGATTTAATTGTTGAATTACTTCATACAAAAAAGAATATAAGAAAATCAAGAGATTTATTATCTCAAGTTCATAAAGCAATAAATAAAGAATCAATAATAATACAATTAAGAAATGAGTTTAATTATATTGAAAGATTAAATGAATATTATAAAATATATTATGATAAAATTAAATCTTTAGTTAAAGAAGTTACAAAAAATAAAAATGAAGTTGAAAATTTATGTAACACATTAAAAGAAAATTTTGCAAATGATGTTATAATTGTTGAAAAATATGAAAAAAAAATAAAATTAGTTTCTTTAAATTCAGGTGATGTAGAAAAAATAAATGAAGATATTTTGAAAAAAAAGAATAATGTAACTAAAAAATTACAAAATAAATTAAAAGATATTGAATCAAAATTCAATTTGAATAAAAAAGAAATTGAAAATCAAAAATTATTAATGAATAATTTGAAAATTCAATTAGAAGAAGAAAAAAAAGAATTAATAAAAAGAGAAAAAACTCAATTTAGTAAATATGATAAATTAAATATAAAATATAACTATTATGATAAACAAATAAAAATGTTAAAAGATAAAATTAAAATAATTGAATTAAAAAATCAAACTAAAAAAGAAGTTGATATTGAAAATGAAGATGTTGCAAATCATTTATTAAAAAAAGAAGATAAAGAATGTGAATTAAATGAAAAAATAATTGAAAATGAAAATTTACATTTTAGTGTTAGAACTTTATCATCTGAAATTTCAAAATTAACATTAAAATTAAAAGAACTGAATGAGAATAATAATGATAATAATAATAATATTACTAATAATACAACAACTATTAATAGAACTATTGATTCAAAAACAACTGCAAGAACATTCAATAGAACTTCTCCTCAAATAATTAAGAATAGGAAGTTTATTAGAATTTAAATTTTTATTTAAATTTTATATATTTATATTTATAATATATTTGAAAAATAAAAAAAAAATATGTTTTAGAATAAATTATAATATTTTATTATAAGTAAAAATTAAAAAATTTTTTATATTAATTATATATTAATTATTTTATAAGTAAATATCTTTTTTTTTTATGAATTAGTTTTTTTCTTTCCAAATTTGAAATATTTATTAAAAAAATCTTTTGTTTTAGGAAATTTACCTTTTTTCATTTTGCTATTTTTTTTAATTTTCTCATTATATTCACTATCATCATCAAAATTATCATCATTATCATCAATATTACCATATTCTTCTTCAACTTCAACATATACATTATCTTTTTTAGTTAAATTTATATTTTCTTTATCTTCTACATAATTAGGAATAGGTTCTCTAATTATTTTATTTGTTTCCAACATTATTTCTAATTCTTTCAAAGTTTTTTGTCTTTCTTCTTGTATTCTTTGTCTTCTTATTTTTAAAGATAACATTCTTGATTCAATTTTTGTTCTTTCTGATACATTACCCATTATTTTCTAAATTTGGGAAAAAATTTATTTTTTTATTTTAATTATTTTTTTAATGAATTTAATTTACAAAATTTTAAATTCAAAGAGTTTACTTATTGTTTATTTTTTATTTATAAGATTTTAATATAATTTAATCTTCATTACTTAATTTTTTTTTTCTTTTTTCACTAAAGACACTTCTTTCCATTAAATACCTTGCTATTAATTCTGGTTCTTTTTTTACTAATTCTTCAAATTCAAAAATTGCATCTTTAAAAATTATATTATTTTCATTTTTAAAACAAACTGAAAAATAAGGATTTTTTTCATTTTCACTATTATAATAACAATGTTTTATTTTTTCAATTGTATTCAATCCTAATTTTCCTATTTTAATTTTTATTTCTTCTTTTTTTTTATTATTATGATTTCTATTACTGATATTATTTATATTATAGTTGTTTTTTCTTTTATTATTTAAAAAACTATTTTCTGATTCATCTGAAGATTCAGTATAACTTTGACTTTTATTTTTTTTTTTGATTTTTTTTTCTGTTTTGATATTCAAATTTTTCTTAATTTCATTTTCATATTCTTCGATAATTGAATTATTCTTAAAATGATTTTTTGGTTCCCAAGTGTTTTCTTCTTCTGAATATCCTTTCCATTTAACAAAATATAATTCTTTTCCGTTTTTTGTTTTTTTTCCTACAATTTTTTCTACAATATATTCATTCATTAATTTAAAAAAAATAAATAAATATAAAGGATAATAATAAAAATATTATAATTTAAAAAAATAATTTCAATTAATTTAATATTATTTTTTAAAAAAATAAATATGAGAAATTTAAATAATAATGGATTATCAAATTTTATTTTATGTTCAAACAATAAAAATATGAAATTTAATTTAATACAGAGTTTCCCTTTTTATCATAGGAATCAAAATTTAATAAATTTTTTTTCTTTTATAAATTATAAAAATGAATCAAATAAAAAATTAAATTATAAAGAAAATATAAAATCATATATTTTACAAATATATAACAAATCTTTACATTGTTTTAAAGGATATTTAAAAAATAATCAAGAAACAATATCAGAAGAAAATAGAAAAAGTTATGAACCAATTCCTTCAAATTTAGATTTATATGATATCATTAAATATAAATATTTTTTGAATCCAAAAACAAATGAAATATGTTATATTATTTTAACTGAACAAAATATTGAATATGGAATTTTTATAAATAAAAATAATGAAGAAAATAATAAATCAAATTTAATTTTTGATATTTCACATTCAACAATTTTTATTAAAGACTTTTTAATACCTGAAAATAATAATGATTATACTTTCCTATATATTTTATTATCAAATAATATAATCATTCGTATTGATTATACCAAAAATTTGAAAGAAAATAATAATTTAATAAATCAAATTTTAACAATTGAAGTTCAAAATAAAAATTCTAAAAAAAAACAAAAAGAAGAAAAGAAAGAAATTCTGAACAATCTCAAAATTACAAAATTTGAATATTATGAAAATTCAAAAATTTCATATTTTTATTTATTATATAAAAATGAATCAGATTTTTCATTAATGTTTTCAAATCAAAATGAAGAAGAAGAAATAAATAATTTTTCAATATATAAAAATAAATTTTTAATTCTAGTTTTAAAGTGAGGAAAAGTAATATTAATTTCATTAGAAAATTTTGAAATATTATCAATATATAAATCAAATTATGGTAAAATAACAACAATTTCTTTTTCAAAAGATGGAAATTTATTAGGAATAGGAGCACAAGATAATAATGTATATATTATAGATTTAAACAATAAAGATATTATTTCATGTTTAGAAGGTCATGATAATTATATTAGTAAAATAATATTTGAATTACAAGAATCAAATAATCAAAATAAAAATAATAATATTTTATCTTCAAATGAAGAAATTAAAAATATTAATATAAGAAAAAAAAAAAATATTTTTCAAAAAACAAATAAAGAATCAATTCTTCAAAAATGGGGAAAACAAAATAAAGAATTAAATGATAAAAGAAAAATGATTAGAAGAATGTCAACAGTTAAAGATATAAATCAAAATTTTTTTTATAAAAATTATGATATTTATACTTCTGGTTTAGATGGAAAAATTGGTTGTTATAAAATAGAATATTATGAAAATAATGATAATAATGAAAAGAATAATAATAATAATAATAAGAATGATAATAAGGATAAGAGTGATAATGATAATAATGATGAAATTAAAACTGAAAATAATCCTGTAAAAAATAAAAATGATAACTTTTCTTATAAAGAAATTATAACAAATAAAGAAAATAATAATAAATACACTACTAAAAGTTATAATTTAAAAAAAATTATAATGTTAAATTCTCCAAAAAATAATGATGAATATGAAAAAACACATTTTATTTTCATGAATAAAATTATTCATGAACCAATTATAGACTTTTTCAAAAATGATTTATTAATAATTTTAGTTTTTAAAGTTAGTATTAATGGAAATGAACTTAAATTAGTTTTTTATAGAAGTGAAAATAATAATGAAAAAGAAAAAAAAGAAATTAATAAATCATTTAGAAATCAAACAAAAAAGAATAATATTGATATTGAAACTTCAAGTCTATCAATTGTATCTTCTATGGAAGAATTAAATAATTTAAGTATTAAAATAAAAAAGCCATAATTAAGTTAATAATCTATTTTTTAAATAAATAAAATATATAAATATTTCTAATAACAAATATAATTTAATAATCAAATTTTTTATTAATTAATTTTAATAATTTATATATATTTAAAATAAAACTAAAAAAATATATATTTTATCTATCTATTTTTGCAAATGATATATTATAAATTATCAAAAAGCATAATTATTCAATTTCAAAACTTTCTTCTTGAAAAATGAAAATAATTAATTAATTACAATTACTATCAAAAAAAAAAGTTATAAGTTAAATCATATATCACCTTCTACATCTTCAAATTTATTTTTATAAATTTCTCTGTTTAAAAAATCTTGATAATGAGTAAAGTTATTATCATCAATATATAATTCAAAATTCATTAAAACACAAAATTCATATTCTAAATAACTCAACTCAAGAACACTAACTCCACCTATTTTTGCCATAAAATTTATTTTATATTTTTTATCATCAAATAATTTACAAGCAATAAAGATGCATGTCAAATATAATCTATAAATATTATATTGTGAAATAAATATTCCTTTTAAAATTAATTTATCTACATAAATTAATGCATAAATTAAAATTGAATCATCAATTTGAGAATATTTTTTTATTCTAAATATATAATCTTCAAAAGAAATATTTGGAAGATAATTTGAATGAAAAGAAAAATGAGAATTATCCATTACAAGTTTTATATAATCATCCTTTTCTTCGTTTTTGTTTATTCTTATATTTATTATTTTTGCAATTTGAGGAATTAAATTTTCATGTATTATTGATAAATCGCTATCAGTTTCATAGAATGTTGATTTTTCTGATGAAAAAGAAGACATTATAAAACTTTTTTTATATTAATTAATAACGTTTATTTTTTTGATTAAATATTTTTAAATTAATAGAAAATACTCAAAACATAATTAGTTTTATATAATATTTATTTATTAAAAAAACTTACTTTTTTAGTTATAAAATTTTTTATATTTTTTCTAATTAAATAATTCCTTCTTTTTTAAATTAATTTTTTTTTTATAAAAAATATTAGATATATATTTATAACAACTTATTAAAACAATTAACTAAATAAAAATAATAGTATAAATACATTAATTTGCTTCATTGATTTATAACCTTCTAGTTTCTATTTATTTCCCTTTTTTATATAATTTTTTATTTTTTTAAATAAATAAGCAAATAAAAAATAAAAAAGGAAATAAAAGTAAAATAAATTCATATTTTCAAAAGAATTTAATAAAAAAATAATAGATAATAAAATTAACAATTAATTCACTTTATTTATGTTTAAATTAATATTTAATTATATTCATATATAAGATAAAAATTGAAAAAAAATTAATATTTTAAAATAGTAAATGTCTAATAAAATAACAGAGAGTTTATACAGAGAAGTAATAAGTAAAGTAATTGAAAAAATAAAAGATGAATTTATTTTTGAAGGATGTCAAGAAGATACAATTTCAAATTTGAAAACAGTAAAACATTTATTTATTTTTAGAGATGGGAAAAAAAATTAATTGAAAATGGAATATTTGAACCAAAATTACCTGTAAAATAAAATTATTTATCCAATAGAGATATCCTGATAATTTTCCAATACAAAATGGAAGAACTGATAGATTTTCTTATCAAATACCAAGTCAAAATTATGTAAATGCTAATTTATTATTAAATAATAGAACAAATAATACAAATATTTATTTAAATACACAAAAATTAAATAATAATAATAATTCAACTATATCAACAACAAATATAAATGTAGATTCATTAGATGATAAAAGAGAAGAAAATAAAAATAATATTAATCTCCAATATTCTATAATAAATAATTCCAATTTTATAATGAATAATAATAACTCTAAAAAAGATGATAGATTAAATAATATAAATTATATCAATAATGATAACAATGATAACAATAAAAATAATAAAATTAACAATAAAAACAACAGTAACAAAAGTATTTATAATAATAATAATAGTGAAGAAAAGGAAGATGATGAAGAAGATAATAAATCAATTGATTCAGATGAATTATTATTTCAAAAAGAAGAAGAAACTAAAAAAATTGATAATAATGATGATGAAGAAAGTTTAAGTCCATTAAATAGTGATTCAGATGAAGGACAAGAAGATTATCCTGATTTTTTAATTGCTCAATATGATAAAGTTCATAGAGTTAGAGAAAGATGGAGAATTAATTTAAGAGATGTTATTTTACATCATCAAAATAAAGAAATGGCTTTTAATAAACTTACTGGAGAATTAACTAGAGATTGGTAATTAAATAATAAACTTATTTTAGGAGTTAAATTTATTATTTTTAAATTATAAATGTTTTATTTTGAGTTAAATAATAAGAAGTATTTAAAAATAAATAATTATATTTTATTTATTTTTTATGTTGAATTTACTTTTTTTTTGAAAAATTGTATTTCCAAAGAAATACAATTTTTATCATGAATTTTTTTGTTTTTGATTATTTTTTAAAATTTAAAATTAATATTAATGAAATATCTTGGAATAAAATCACAAATAAATCTTAAAACAATTAAACAAAGTTTATTTTCTTCTCCTTTCAATAATAGTTTGTTTTTAAATAGCTCAAGAAATACAAATAAAGAAGAAAATTTTACAATAACAAAAAGAAAAAAATTATTATACAAAAGTAATTCAACAGATAAATTAAAATTACCTTTTCAAAATAAAAATAATTTCTATAAAGTCCATTATTATACTATAAAAGTTAATGATTCAAATTCAGAAGAAAAAGATGAAAATAAAAACAGTTATTATCCTTTTATAAAAAATAAAGAAATACACTTTTTAAATAAATTTCGTCAAACTTTAAAATTTAAAAAGAAAAAAAATAAAAATTTATCAGTTGATAAATTATTAAATTTAGTATCTGAAAGAAAATTAAAATATTTAAGTCCAAAAGAAAATGATTTTAAAAGTATTCATGAATATTTAACAATTTCAAAAATAAAAATCAATAAAAAATTTAATTTTTTTAATAATTATAGTTATAATGAAAAAAGGAATAATATTTTTAATCAAAATCCATTTGATAAAGAATTTTTTAAAAAAAAATTATCTAATAATATTTTTGATTTTACAAACTTAAATAGGTTTAATTCATATAGAGAAGAAAAAAAAAAAATTCAAAAAAAAAATAGTGGATGGCTTTTTCAAAATGAACAAATAAGAAAAGTATTAAGATCTCCTGAAAATAAAGATAAATCAATGGAAATTTATTCAATATTTTTTAATAATAAAAAACATTAAAACAATAAAAGCTAATTGAAGTTTAAGATATGAATTTATATATATTTTTTATTATGATAATAATTTTTTTCAAAATATAATTAAATTAAATAATTTCATAAAATAACAATATTAACTAATAAAATAATGAATTATAATTCATTGTTTGAAAATCATCATCTTTTTGAATTAATTTTTTAAGTTTAGGTTTAAAGTTAAAAAAACTTTTGCATTTTGAAATAAATAAAGATTTTTGATGTTTTTCCAAATATTTTTCTTTTTTTCTGATTTCTATTTTCTCATTTAAACTTCTGTTTTTCTTCATTAATTTAAGATTTTTTGCATTTTTTTTTTCCTTCAAAAAATTAAGATAAAATTCATTATCTTTTAATTGTGAAATAAAATATCTATTTTTAAGAACAAAATTTAAAAGAACTTTATCATAAATCTTTAAAACAATAATAGCAGTTTTTTGAACATTATTTTCATTATATTTATCAGGATTTTCAAGTATAGTTAACATATCAAATAAAGCTTTTTCTGTTAAATTTTCATGATTTTCATAAAATAAATTTTTTTTAACTGAATAGAATTTTTTTGTTATTTTTGCTATATAAAAATAAGTGTATGCAAAACTCACTTTAAAATTTTTTTCTTTGTAATATTTATTTAATTTCAAAATTGATAAACTAAAATCTATTGGTAAATCTTTTGGAATTTTTGATATATATTTACTTATTGAACGTTTTATAATTTTATTTTGATTTTCATCTAAAATTTTTTTTTTATTTAATAATTTTTTATTGTTCTTTATTAATATATTTAATTTATTCTGCAATTCAATTTCAGCTCGTTTTATTTTATTTTTATTATTTATAAATAATTGGTTTTTTTCTTCAAGTTCTTTTTTTATCTTTCCCAAATCACAATAATTAGAATAATAATTTTGATATAATCTAAATATTTTTCTTTCTTTTCTTTTAAATTGATAATTAATATCCTTTAAACTATCAAAAATTGGATATTTACAATCTAAATATTTTTCTAAATAATTATTATTAATTTTATCATTTTTATTTTCAGTTTTCTTATTAATAATATTTAAATTATTTTCTTTCATTTCTTCAACTTTTTCTTTTTCTTTTTCTTTTTCTCTTTCATCTTTTTTCATATTTCCAAATTTCATTTGAATAATAGATTGAGGAGTATAAGAAATTCTTTTTTTTAAAATTTTCAAAAATGGAATTTCATTTTTATTTACAATTAAAGATTTTTCTTTTCTAATTCTCCTTAATTTTTTAAATTTTTCTTTTAAATTCATCATTGTTTCATATGATATATCATTAAATATAGGAGGTAAATCTTCTAAATTTATATTTTCTTTAATACAGACTAATATGTTTCTTAATTGTATATATTTAATATAATGAAACATCAATTTATTTATTTTATATTGAAGATTTTCATTTTTGTTAATTAAATTTATAATTTTCCTTTTTAATTCATATAAATTTTCATTTTCTTTTTTAATATAATCTCTTAAATATATTAAATAACTAGTAATATTAGGTATTTTATAATTTATTAATCTTTCATATTTGTTTTTCCAAAATTTAATTAGAGCATTATTGTTAGTTTCAATTTTATTTTTTTTCATTTCTTCTTGGTCATAAAAATCTATATTAAATTTCATAATATTTTTTATACTTCTTAATTTTAAACATAATCTACCAAATTCTTTTGAAGGAATAATATTTGGATTTAAAATTTCTTTTTCAATTTGTTGAGATATATTTGAAGGTAATTTAAAATTTGAATTTGAAACTGAAGAATATAATTTTCTTTCTGAAAGTGAAGTTCTTCCTTTAAATAATTCTATATTATTTGGTTTTGCTCCTTTTTTAATTGATGGAATTAATTCTTTATATTTTTTTTTCATTAAACTAGAATATAAATTCTTTACATCACCTAAATTTTTTTCTTTTAAATAATTTTTGAGAAGAAAATATTTTTCTTGATTTTTTTTTATTCTTTTATTGTTAATTAATGCATTTATTATTATTGAATCTGATGTTTGAAATGATGATAAATTTGAGTTTTCTGATCTTAAACCTGAATTTGCTAAAGATGAATTAACAATATAATTATTTCTTTTTTTTAAAGAGTTATTATCATTATAAAAAGGTATTAAAACTCTTTTATTCATTAGTAAGGAGGATTATAATTTATTTTTTATAAATTTTAAATAATAAATATCAAAAATTTAATTAATACAATACTAATAAATTATATATAATTTACTTTAACTAAATTTTAAAAAATTATATTTAATTTTTATTCATTACTTCTATTATATCATCTCCTTTTTCATTTTTTGTTTTTTGAAAAGTATAATTATTTATAATTTCAATTGGATTAACAACTTTTTTATTTAAGGAATAATCATATATTTCTTCAAATCTACTATTATTTATTGTATTTAGTAATTTTTTAAAAAGAATTCCATTAATTTTATCTCTAACATATCCTTTTATAATAGATTTATAAACAAATATATCATTTTTTTTAATATCTTTAATAGAAATCCATTCTTTTTTTAAATTTATTTTTTCAAACATTTCTTGAGTAATATTCACAACATTATCTTTATAGTCATTAATTGATATTTTTTCTTGTCCTGATTTTAATTTTTCTAATTTACTTTTTTTAACTAAGCATTTTTTATTATCTTTTTCATCTTCAACTTCAACAAAAATTTCATTGATTAATAAAATAATTTTAACTCCTTTATACTTTAAAGAATTTTTTAAATAATCTTTATAATATTTTTTAAAATCAATTCTTCTTCTTTTATTATTTAAATCAGTTAATTCAATGCCATTTGGAATTTTTAAATCATTATTTTTATATGTAAATATAATATTTCTACAAACTGGTTTTCTAATAAAAAATTTTTCTTTTTTTACATCTTCAATTTCTAAAAATTGAAATAATTCATTTTCTTTATTTAAAATTAGTTTTTGTAATTTCATTCCTCCTTTATAAAAAATATATGTTTCATCTATTTTTGAAAGAATATTATCATTATAAAGAGGACAAGGTGTAATTTCAATTATTTCATTTAAAGTTTTTTTCATATTTATATATTGAGTATTCCCTTTTATATCAGATATTTTTTCAATATCATTTATTATATAATTTGTAATTAATTTATTTAAGTAATTTAATATAAAATTTTTTTTGATATAACATTCAACTTCAGAAATATTTTTTATTTTTATAAATTCATTCTCTCTTCCTGAATTTAAAACTTCTTTTAATTCTTCTATACAAACTGTATAATCTTTTTCAATTTCTATATATTCTTTTTCTTTATTTTCATTTATTATTGTATTTATTTTTGAAATAGGAAAAAGAGAACTTTTTCCTGTTAAACAATTTGTAATATAAAAATAAGAAATATTATCTTCATTTTTAATAAAATATGTATTTGATGAAGTTGAAGAAACTAAAAATCTTGTTTTCCTATTTCTTAAATTTAAATAATTTAAATTTATAATTTCTCCTTTATAGTCTGAAAATTGAATTACATTCGGAATATTTTCACTATTTAATAATTTTTCATAAACATATTTAATTTGTTCAGTTGGAATAAAATATTTTTGATTATTTGTATCAAATAATAAAACAAAAACTTTATTTCTCTCAGTATTTTGAAGAAAAGAATTTTGTAAATTTTGAAATTTTGGTAATTCAATAGAATGATTTCTTGAAAAAGATAAATCAATATAAGATTGATTAAAAATATCTTTAGATTGTTTAACTAAATGTTTATTATTATTAATATCATATTCATAAGTAAATTTATTGTCATCATTAAATAAAATTTCACCTAAAGGAGAAATTTCCATTAAAATATTATATATAGTTAGTTCATTTGGATTAATTATATGAACATTTCCTTTTATATCATAAACTTTATTTCTTCTTTTTAATTCTTCTTTCTTATAAATTTTATTTATTATATGCCTTAAAAATATTTTTTTAATTGTAAAGATTTCATCTTTTAAATCATATATATCAACTGTTAAAGAATTTGGATTTTTATTTCTTCTTTCAACTTCTTCAATCACACTTAAATGATTATCTTTTGTAGATAATCTTGAAATTCCATCTAAAATATTATTCATTTTTTTTATTTCTTGTTCATATAATTGTGCTATATAATGATAAATATTAATATATTTTGAATTGTTTTCTCTATCATAAACTGATGTTCTTTCTATTTTATCATTTTCTAAAATTTTTATTATCTCGTCTTTATTTAATTCAATTTTGTCTTCATTTATATCAATTATCTCTATATATTCATTTTTATTATTTATTATGGAATTTAAGTAATATTGTTTTAATATATTTATTATTTCTGTTTTTAATTCTTCTGAAAAGCCATAATCTTCTTTTTCAACTTTTGCTAATTGAGATATTGCTTTTTTTGAATCCTTTATTTCCATTTAAAAAAAATTGAATATTTAAAAAAAAAATTTATATATACTAAAATTATTTATTTATATAATTTAGTTTTAAATTTTATATATATAGTAATTATTTAATTTAAAAAATAATATTTTTTTCATGGAGAAAAATTTAGTTGAACAAATTCATTTATATTATAAAAAAAACAACGAAAAATTTTTTAATAAATTTAAAGAAGAATCTTCAATTAATGAATCAGAAGAAAATTATAAAAATTATTATCAAAAATGTTTGAATTTATTGAATGAAATTGATGAAAATTTAATTTTTACTGAGTGTACAAATATGGAAAAAGACATTAAAGAAAGAATAAATCAAATAAACTCAATACAATCTGATTTAATTGAAGCTATTAATGAAACTAAAACAATAGGAATAAAAAAAAATGAAGAAGAGGAAATTAGGAATTATAAATTAAATGATGAAGATTTGAAAAAAAAATTAAATGAATTAATTAGTCAAATTGATAATTTAGAATTTGATTCTTCATTAGAATCTTTAAAAAAGGTAAAAATTGAAAATGAAAAAGATTCGGATTCTTGTTTTCAACCTTATTATAGTAATTTAAAAGAAAAAATTAAATTTTATAATTTAGTTCAAAGAGAGAAAAATTCAAAATTAATGTCTTTAGAAGAAAAAAAAACAACTTTAAATAATAATAATTTTAAAATCGAAAAATTAAAAAAAGAATATAGTAAAAATATAGAAAGAATGAAAAGTGAATTAGAATGTAATGAAAATTTACAAAAAGATATTACAAATTTAAATAATAAAATTGAAGAAATAAAAAAGAAGAAAGAAATGATTGAAAATAATAATTTATTTGTAAATGAAATAATGAAAATTAAATTAAATAAAGAAGAATATATTATGAAATTAAAAGATATTAATACTCAACTTAAAATATCAAAAAATAATTTAGATAAAAATGTTTATATATTATCTGGAATTTTATTATTATATAAGAAAAGATTGTTAAATAAAAATAAATCAAAATTAAAAATTATAGCAATTGAACTTGCTCATAAAATAAAACAAACTATTGAAAGAAGAAGACAATTATTTCAATTTTTTAATAATCTTCATCAAAGTACTATGGAAAGAATCAAAAGAAGAAAAGCTTTTCAACAATTTTCATTAGATATTGAAAAAATTTCAGAAAAATTTACAAAAATTTTGGAATCTTTAAAATAATAATATTTTATTGTATATATATATTTTTTTTTCATTTTCATTTTAATATAAATATTTTATAAATTTTATTAAAATTTAAATAAGATAATAAAGTTTTTTAAAGATTAATTTTTCATTTGAATAATTAGATAGTTTACAGGATTTATTGATGATTTGATTAATATTATAAATAAAATTTATACTCATTTTAAATTAAAACCTATAATAAAATAAAAATATTTTAAAAAATAAATAAAATAATATTTTAAAAAAAATAATTAATTTATATTTAGACTAAATAAAGTAGTAAAAATAAATATTAAAAAAAATATTAATTTTTAATATCACTAGAATTACTTTCTGAACTTTCTTCATTTGAATCTTCAGCATTTTCTGCTTTTTCTTTTTCAAATTCTTCTCTCGCTTCTTTTATTATTTGTGATTCTTTTTGTTGATGAACATTAGCAAATTCATTTCTTAAATTACTTCTTGTACAATTAACTAATTCTTTAACACTTAATCCAATTCTAAATTTTATAAAACTATCTTCAACAGTTTTTCTTAATTGATTCAATAAATCTAAACTTAATTCATTTGAATTTTCAATTAATTTCATATTACTTAAAATATAATCTTTTTGATTATTATTATTATTTTCTTCATAATTATCACTATCATTTGAAATAACATAAATTTTATCTTGTTCAATATCAACTAAAGTTTCTTTTCCAGGAGCTAAAAAAACAAATTTTTGATTATTTCTAGAAATAATTTCTGGATTTCTAAAAATTCCAATAGGAATCATATTTCTTTCAATTAAATAAAAAAATAAAGTTTCATATTTAATTTTTTTTCCAGAATATTCAATTTTAAATTTTTCAAGATATTCTTTAACTTTAATAAAATAGAGTGAACTTTGAATGATTTTTTTTTCTTTTAATTTATTAGTAACATCAACAGGAAATTTAAAAGAAGCATCTCCAAGCATTAATTGTTGAATAATACTTAATAAATAAGGATTAAAAAAAGTTTGACAAATAAGAGTATCAAGCATAGAACTAATATATAATTCTCCAGAAGCAAAAGCTTCACTTAACCAAAAACCTTGACTTTCAATATTTTCATCTCCATAATTACTAATATAACCAATAGAATTAACTGAAGAAATATCAGCAATAATTAAAGTTTTTTTAGCTTCATTTTTAATAGCTTTATAAATAAAAATTGTATCAGCATCTCTCATATCTTCTTGATCTTTTTCTATAATATTACTTGATAAAATTATAACTGCTTCTGCTTTTGGAATTCCTGCTTTTTTTAAATCTTCACTTTTAATTGCATTACCTTGCATATAATATACATCTGGAAAATATTGAATTTCTTTCCATAATTCTGAAGGTATATGTTCACTTTTATCCATTATTAATATTGGTAAATTTTTTACTTTTATTGATCTTGCTCTTAATGGCATTATTAAATTTTTTAAATTTGGTCCTATTCCACATACTACTATATGATGATCTAATAATTCTTCACTAAAATTTTCACTATCATGTTGTGTTCTTGGATGAATTGTATTTATAAATCCTAATTTATTTATTATACTTGGATCTTGATTTTTATCTAATTTTTTACTATTTTCTTTTTGAAGTATATTTGATTCATCATATAATAAATTTTGTGATGTTGTATTTATATCTTCTTCAAATGATGTTATTGATGAATTTAAATTTTTTTCATATAATGGTAAACCATCATTTCCTAAATTTGCCCAATATGCTTTTTTTAATCTTCTTACTTTTACCATTTCTCTATTATTTTCTATTGTTCCTTTTCTATTTTGTTCAATATATTCTTCTAAAATATCATTTATTTCATTTTCATCAGGTTGATTATATGCTAATAAATAAATTAAATGATCAAAAGGACTAAAAGCATAAATTGGATTTAAACAAACAAAAGGTTTTAAATCTTCAAAAACAACATCAGTTCCAATTACAATAAATCCAGTTAATTCATAAATTAATCTAACTAAATCAATAAAAGTCATATTATGTAAAATTTCACTTTTTAATTTAATACAATAAATTTCAGTTCCTAAACCTTCTAAATATTCTTGATACCAATTAAAATAAACTGGAATATTTTCTTCAATATCATCAATAGAAGGTTTTTGACTAGTAATTAAAGAAGCAATTATAGTATTTATTCCAGGACATAAACAACTTTTTCCTAACATTTGTAATTTTAATTCTTCAACACAAATTATTTGAGCATTTAAATCAAAATCTTTTTTTGTTAATAAAGAACTATAATAAACATCTTTAGTTTGTGGTAATAATAATTGAATAGAAACTCTTGTTTTAGGAATTCCAGTTTTCATACAAGCAAAATTTTTAACTGAAAAAGCTTTCATTATATTATTAAAATCTTCTTGTCTTTGATCAGTAACTAATTTATTTGCTAAAATAATAACACACATTGAAGTATCACTTTTACATCTAAATAAATCTTTATGATTAAGACTATTTCCAACTAAATAATGAACTCTACTTCCATAATTATTTCTTTTAATCATTTTAATCATTTCCTCATTAGGTTCAGTTTGCATAATAACAGTATCAAAATTAACATTACCATGATCTTCATGATATAATTCTTGTAAACAAGCTTCATAACTTTCAGGACCACAATCACCTAAAATAATTAAATGTTTAGTTTTATTTGTCATTTTTTTATAACTTTGACGAGAATATGTTGAACTAAGTGAAAAAACAATTGCTAATTTAGAATATAATGCTGGAATAACTGCTATTATTATTACTATTGTTCCTATTGTTCCTAATCTTCCTAAATCACTCGCTGGTGTTATATCTCCAAATCCTATTGTTGTTAATGTTACAAATTCAAAATATAATACATCGTGAAATCTATATAAATCCTTGTTATCTGAACGTAATTTAAGGTTTTCTACTTCTAATATTATCGCTGATGATAAAAATATTATTGTTATTAAAGATATTATCAATTTATAAGAATATCTTATTTGCTCGTTTGTTCTTCTTTGAAGTATTTGCTCGATTTTAAATAAATAGGCAAAACGGATCATTCGGAATAAACGCATAAAATATTTATTATTTGAACTTACTATGTTTTGACGAGAAAATATTATACATATTATTGAAGAAATATCTACTAAATTATTTAATTCAAAAAAGAAAAAAAATCTCGATTGAGAAACATAAAATCTTAAAACAAAATGAAAAATAAAATATATTATAAATATTGTTTCTATTATATCAATAACATTATTTGTGTTTTTATATTTTTCAGATGTTTCTGGATAAGTATATGTTGAAACAATATAAAAAATAACTTCTATAAATGTAAATGTACAATTTATTAAATCTAAAACTTCTCCTGCTCCACTTTGAGTTAATAATTTATCTAATATATAACTAAAATGGGTCTGTTGTATATTTTTTACTAAACCTTCATTGTTTATCATTTCTCTTACTTCTTTTTGATATTGATGTGTGAAAACATTTGTATTTCCTTCTATAATGTACATTTTTTATTTGAATTATTCTATTTTATTAATTATTTATTTTATTTTCTTGTAATTTTTCTATTTTCATAAATTTTTTTTTACTTATTAATAATAATATTAAATTTTCCTTGATGAATTATATTCTTTTAAAATAAAAAATTTAATTTTAAATTATTTAATTTTTTCATTTCAATTATTTTTTGATATAAATTTTACATCAACTTATAAAAACCAATATAAGAAATAATATCATATTAATATCATCAATTTTTACATTTAGTATTATTAAGTAAATGTATATTAAAAAAGAAAGAATAAAATTTTTTTAATTTCAGGAGATTATTCATTTATTTTATTTTGTAACTATTTGATATGAAAATTATATTAAAGAAAAAATATATCAAAAAATCATAAAAAAATAAATCATATTTATTTTTTAGTTTTTTTTATTTAAGGATAAAAAATTTATATTATATATATAATATAAGACTGTTTGAACTATATATAAATTATTAATTAAAAACAAAGTAATAAAAACTAAAATACAAAAGGATATTGAATCAAATTTTTTATTTCAGAGAAAAATTATTTAAAGATTTATCTTTGCAGCAGAAAATAAACTTTTCTAAAATATCTTTAGAAATATATTTATTCATGTTTATAAATTTAGGATTTTTAGTCAATAAAATAAAAGTAGGAATTAGTCCCCAAGGATAAGGTTTATATAAAAGTCTTTCTAATATATTTTTAAAAATATGTTCCTTAATATAATTATCTTTAATTTCTCCAAAAAGGTAAATTATCAAAGTAGAAAAATAAGAAGTTTGTTGTGAATTAAATCTTAATTCATTTAAAAAAGCATTTATTAAATGATCTCTGTTTTCATTATCTAAATTATTAAATAAATAACTGAAAAAGATAAAAACCTCTTTATTACCAATTTTTCTTTCAATTATATTTTTAATTTTTGATAAAGCCCAATATAAAACTAATGCATTGATATTAAAACTTCTTTGATCATTTTCTTTTGGAATTGAATTTAATTCTTCTACAATTTCTTTTAAATATTTTTCATCTTTACTTTCTATAAAATTATCAGTTAATTCTTTAATTTTTAATTTTTCAACAATTCTATTAACATCAAAAAGAACATTTGCACTTTTTCTAGATATTATATCTTTCATATCTTCATTTAAAGGATCTGGTAAATTAATATCTTTAGGACAACAAGACAAAATAATATTTTTTAATTGAATAAAATTATTTCCTGAGAGAAGAGGAATTAAAATTAAATAATAATAACTTGAAATATATTCAGGATATGAATTACATAATAAAAAGAAAAATTTATATACTTTATCTAAAAAGATTTTACAATTATAATTTGTTATTACTTCATTTGTAAATGATTTTAAATATGATAAAAGATCAATTAATAAAGATAAATATTTTTCATATCTTATCATAACTTCTTTTCTTCTTAAAGTTTTATCAATTTCTAGAAAATTTGAAACAAAATCTTTACATGAAATTAAATCTAACCAAGCCAAAGCAAAACCAGGATAATTAGTAGGTGAAATAATCAATAGGAAATCACTAAACATTACTAAATAATTTATTTTTTTATATTCTCCTTTAAATATATTTTCTTTATTTCCAAACTTATTTAAATAATGAAGCATATTATAAAATAATTTATAATAAGGTCTTTGATTAAAAGAAGTTTTTGAAGTAATGTAATCTTGATGGAAAAAAGAGAAAATTCCAGTTATAATAGTATTAAATACTTTTAAATGATTAAATTTTGAATTATCAATATAATATAATAAATCATAAAATAATTTAGAAATATTTTCTGGAGTTGAAGTATTTACTGGAAGTTTACTATTATCAATTGTTCCTTTAATACAAACTTCAGTTAAAATTTTTGATAAAATTAACAAATTACTTTCATTATATATAAATTTATGAATAATTATATCTTTATCATCTTTTGGATTTTTTTCTAAATTATTATTAGAATTAACCAATGGAATTTTTTGAAATATCAAGTAACATATTAAATATATATTTTCTTTAAAATTTTTACATTTAGAATTCATTATTGGAGAAGTATTTAGTTTCAAAGATAAATTATTTAATTTTGAATTAATACTAAATAATTTATAATATATATCACTATGTTCTCCATAAATATAAGATGGAATTTCTGAGATCATTTCTTTTTCAATAACACCTCTTTCAAATAATTCTTTTAAAACTTTTCTGGCAATATCTAAAGTACATTTATTTTGTAAAAATTCTTTAAAATATTTTTGATAATCTTCCATATCAAAAATTTTATTTTTAATAAAAGCATAATGTAAATCAATATTAAATTTTACAAAAATTTCATCAAATGTTAAAACACTTTCAGTAATTTTATTTGAAATTTCTTTATGTAAAATAACCCAACCTTTTAATATATAAGAATAAATATTTAATAAAAAATCATTTGAATTTTTTGCAACAGTAAAACAATATTTTAAAGTAACATTAGCTAAATCAAAAGCAAAATTAACATCTTCTATTTTACTATCAACAATAATTTTAGTTAAATTAGAGAATTCTTCTCTAATTTTATTTTTTGGTTCTTGACTTAAATTATATATATTAAACATACAAACACTATAATTTTTAGTCATATAAACATCAGATTGTTGACCAATGGCTTCTTTTAACATATTATATACTATATTTAAAAAATCAACATTATCTTCAAATTTATTATAATCTTCATGTATTTTATCAAAATTTTCATAAATTTTATATTGACTTTCAGTTAAACCATTCATATTTGGTTTTAATTCATCAGGCAAAACTTCCATTTTTGCAAGTAATTCATTTCTTTTTTCATAAGGAATTTGATTTAATTTTCTTCTTTCAATTTCATTTCTTATTTCTTCATCATTTTCTAATTTATCAATTGCATTTTTTATTACATAATTATATATAAATCTAGTACCTATATCATAATATTTATCATCATTAATATTTGTTATTTTATCTATACTTTCTTGAGATATTTTTTTATTTTGCAATACTCTTTTCATATTTCTTGATAATTCCATTCTTAAAGGCTCTTTTGATAAAATCATTGCTAAAGATCCTGATAAAGATTTAATAAAAGATTCTGAAGCAATTTTAAATTTATTTTGATTATTGTCAAACATGAAATCTTTAATTAAAATTTGTTTTGTTGTTATTAAACTTATATTTAAAGATCTTTCTGAAACTACAGAAATAATTGCATTTATACTAAAATTTAAAATTTGTGTTAATAAACCACATAATTCTTGTTTTGTCATTTTAACATTATTATTATCTGTATTAATAATATTTAAAATACTTTTAATATAATCATCTAAATTACTTATTTTTGATATAAAATCTTGTATAGTTAAACATATATTTTGTGGTTTGGAAAAATCTGATGAATTTTGACAAACTTTTTTATTATCTAATAATTTAAATGTTGGAATTGCCATATCTAATTCTAATTTTTGAAATAAATTATCTATTTCTATTTTAATTTTGCTTTTTAAATTTGGTTTATAAGATATTTCAGCTAATAAAGATAATATGGCTTGAATCCATGGATTTTTTGGATGAAAAACTTTAGTTTTTGCACTATGTTCTAAAATTTTTGAGATAAATATAATAATTATATTTAATTTTCCATTTTCATATGCATCAATAATTAATTCTTTCATATCTAAATCTTTTGCTAAAATAGGTCTATTTTTAGATAAAGTTATTATTCCTAACCAACTTCCTAAATTTTTTAAAACATTTTGTTCTTTTATATTTTTATCTAAACTTTCGCTATTTAATAATTTTCTGATATAAAATATAGTATCTTTTGTCATATATTTATTTAAATCAAATGAATCAATTGAAGTTATTAAATCATTATAAATTTGATGATTATTATTTTCTCCACTTATTTTATTAACAAAAAAATTACTAAACCATCTTTCAATTCCTTCAGAAGTAATTAAATTTTTTAATTCTTTTGCTTTTTCTGTTAAATTACTTTTTGTAATTGAATTTAAAATAGTTTTAACTTTATCAATTATTTCTTGAGAAGGAGAAGTCATATTTTCAATAATATTTCCATTTCCTAAAATATTATTATCATTCATATTTTCATTTTGTAATTTTAATAAAGTAGTTTTGGGTTTTAAATTTTCTTTTAAATTAACAAAAGAAGCATTTTCATTAACATTCATATTTATATTTTTCTCATTAACTCCATTTAATTCTTTTGCTTTTTTTTCTAATTTTTCATAAAGTTCTTTATTATTTTCTTTTAAAACATCTAATTCAAGTAAACTTTTAATAAATTTTGGCCAAACAGTAATTTTATCAATTATTTGATTTAAAGAAACAATTCCAAATGTATATAATAATCCAGTTCTTTTTTTAATTCCTTCAATAATATATTTTAATGCAATTGTTTCAACAATTCCAGTTAAAAAGTTATTTTTTAACATTTGACCAAATAATTCAGAAATTAATTTTAATTTTTCTTCTGGATATTGATGGAAAAATCTATATTCATCTAAAGTAGAATGAGTTATACAAACTAAAATTTCAATTTCTTTTTGTTGTTTTGATTGTTTATATTGTAATAATTTATTAATTAATTCTTCAACTGTAATTTCTTTATTAAACATTTGATTAAATAAATTATTAGTTGCTTGTTGTACTTCTTCTTTATTAATTGCAGAAACATGAACATTTTCAAATAAATCTAAAATTGCTTTTGTAATATGCCTTTTTTCATTTAATAATTTTCTTGAATTTTTCATTGAAGGAATATCAACTAATAAATTTTCTAATATAATTGCTAAAGATCCCAAAGATAAATTTGCATTTTCTATAATAGTTTCTTTTTTAATTGTATTATCTTTACATTTTTCCAATAAATTTATTTGTAAATGGTTTAAGAAACTTTCCAAAAAATCTTCTCCTCCTTTTCTTACTCTTTCTTTCATCCATTGTTCTAAATTTAATAATTCTTTTTTTGAAGCTAAAAATCCTAAACTTATACTAAAATCATAATATTTTGAATTTACAAAATAAGGCAAACTGTCTTTTAATCTTTGTGAAGTTTCTAATATATTATTTAATGCATTGAATTTGGATGGCTAATCCAAATATTATAAATTGTTTTTATTATTAAATCTCTATTTTTATTCCATATTTCTTCTAATAAGTTTTGATAATTATTATTATTTATAATTAAAGGTTGTAATAATTCTGTAAATAATTCTTCATATAAAAATTCATCTTGTTCTTGTTTAATTTGTAATAAAGCATTAATTAAAATTTCTGGAATATTTTGAATTGGCCATTCAAATAATTCTTTTACTTTAATATAATAATTTCCTGTTGATAAAGATATTAAAATATTTACTAAATCTACACAACTCCAAGCTTCAATTAATGAAGAAGATTTTTGATTTGAAAGTATTGAATTTAATTCTATATTTTTTTTTACTTTTAATCCATTATAATTTTTAAAAGAATATGGTCCTTGAGGAGAATTATCCATTAAAAAAGATAAAAAATCTATTTGATTACTTTCATTTTCCCATTTTGTAAATATAAATTTAAAAAATTGTGATGGATTGTTTAATATTTTTAACTTTTGTAATATTGAAATAAAAAATTCAAAATTTTTCTTATCTTTAATTGAAAATTTTGAATCATCAAAACTTTTAAAAACTAAATCAGGATTTAATGAATCAATATTTTTTTTAAACATTTTATATAAATTATCAATGTTCCAATTTATATTTTTTTTATCACTAACATCATCAATTAAATTATTTGCTTCATTATTTAAACTTTTCAAAAATATTTTATTTAATAATTTATTTTCTTTATTTTCAACCCAATTTTGATGTTTTAATAAAAAGATAATAAAAGCACCTAATCTCATTTCATCAATATCAAAATTTAACATATCATGATTTTTAATTTCAATATTATTATTTAAAATATAAGGTCCAATTTCAAAAAAGATTTTTTCAATTTCAATTGGTTCTTCATTTCCAGTTTCCAAAATTTTTTCAAGTTCTTGAATTTGTTTTATATCATCTTGATTTTGAGATTCATAATTATCATTAATTACTAAAAAATTAATAAAGTCTTTAGCTTCATTTTGATATTCTTCATCAAAAGTTTCAAGAACCATAATTAAAGTTTGAATAATATTTTCTGATAATTTAATTCCGCTTTCATCTTTAATTTCTTTATATTTATCTAATATTATTTTTTGAGCTTCTTTTTCATATTTTTCATTTGTACTCATTATCATAGAAATTAAAACTTTAAATTGATTTTCTAAAGATAATTTACAAACTTTATTTAAAGAATTAAAAATTTCTAAAGCTGAAGATTTATTTTCTGAAAACATTAAAATTTCACTGAAAAAATTAATAAAATCTTGTCTTTCTAATAATTGAGGAAATTCTTGTAAAAAAAATTGAATTTTTCCCGATTTTTGATTTTGAAAAAATTTTATATCATGAAATTCAATTTCTTCAAATAGCATTTTATATAAATTTTTATCAAAGGAAGGACCATATGATTCCGTCATTTTATTTATTTCTTGTTGAAGAGATTTAAATCCTTTTTTACTTTTTTCTTGATTTATTAATAAGTATGCCCTTATTAAAGGCGCTTCCCGAAAGTTTGATAGCCTCATTTTTTTTTTAAGTTTTTTGTTTTTATATATAATTAATTTAGTTCATATTTTATATATCTTTTTTTTTGATTATTTATTTAATGGAATGTAATAATATTAAATTAAATGATATAATAGATGAAATAATTAAAGTTAATTTTGAATTAAAAAAAATGGTAATTGGTAATTTTACTCTTGATGGAAAATACAATTTAGAAATTATTGAAAATTTTAATAATATTTTTAATGAGGGATAATATGATGATAATATAAATAAAAAATTAATTGTTTTGAATTATCTAAAATAAAAATCAGGTCAAAAATTATAATCTTGAAATTAGGGTAAATTATATAAACTTATGAAAATTAATAAATAATGATTAAAATCAGAATAAAATTATTCTCACAAAATATTATTTTTCTTAAAACAAAGTATTATTAAAATAAAGGAAGAAATAAATTTCCTGAAATAATTTAAAATATAAAAAGAAAATAAAGAGAAAGATTTTTATTATTCTAGAAAAAAAATTAAAGGAAAAATCCTAAGAGTAAATAAATAAAAAAATTAATTATAAATTCAGTATTTATTAAAGTTAATAATTTAAAAAAATTATCAAAATTAAAAAACTAAAATAATTAATAAAAACAATAAAGATAAAAACATAAAAAAATATATAAATAAAAATATAAAAAATGAGCTACTCACCGTTACCACATAATAATGAGCAAAAAAATCAACAATCAAATACTCCATCATGTAATTGTTGTACATGTCATTGTTCTTGTTGTATTTGCCATTGTCTTTGTCCTTGTCATCAAAAAAATGTATCTTCAAATATAAACTTAGAACCACAAAATAAAATCTTTTTAAATAATAATTTAAATTCAAATAATAAAATGTATCCACTTTATAAATCAATAAAAAATTCAAATATTAATACCTTTGATAATATTAATAATAAATTAAATTCTTTTGATGATGAATTAAATGTTTTAAAAAGTAAATTATTAAAAGAAAAAAAAGAGATTAGACAATTTCCAACTTCTCTAACTTTAAATAATAAAAATACTTCATTTAATCAAAATAATTTTTATGTTCCTAAAAATTATATTAAAGGAGATTATAATAATTATAAAATTAATGATAGAGAAAGAGCAAAAATTGAATATCTTAGTTTATTAAATTCAATAAAAGGAAATGAGGATTATAACGTAAATTATTCTCAAAGAACAAATTGTAATGATTGTGGAAATAATGGTAATTATTCAAAACCATATGATAACAATTTAAATAATTTAAAACAAACATTTTCTCAAGAAAGAAATTATCCAAGAAGAGATAATTTAGGATTAAATTTAAATTATTCAAATTATTCTTCAAGAGCTCCATGCCAAAATAAATTATATAATCCTTGTAATACATGTTCAGATTATCAAAATACAGAACCAAATACATTTAGAAAATTTTCTCCTTCAAAACCAAATTATAGTTATCAAAGAGCTCCTTATAAACCTCCTATAAGTAATAGAAATAGAAATTATATTTCAAGTCCAAGAAATGAAAATTATAAAATTAATAAAAATAATATTCCTTCTAAAGATTATGAATATCCAAAAAATGATAAAAAATCTGAATTAAATAATATAGAAACTAATCCTAATGAAAAAATTATTACTTCTAATCCTAATTATATGAGTACTAGTGTTACTGATGCCAATGATGATAATAAGAATAATTATAAAAGTAATTTAAAAAAACCTATAAATTTAAAATCACCTAAAATTAATTTAAATGATTTATCTTTAGAAAATTTTGATTTTGAAATAATAGGTGATGAAAATAATAAAGATTTTATTATTAATGAATTAAATGAAAAAATCCAAGATTTAGAAAGTCAATTAAAAAATCCTAATGAAAAATTAAATGATAATAACTCTTATTATGAAGGTATAATTAATGAACAAAAAGATGAAATTGAAAAACTTAAATCTGATCTTTTGAAGAAAAATAATGATAATGATAATTTAAATCAAGAATTATTAAATTTAAAAAATATTTTATCAAATAAAAATAATGAACCCAATTTAGATTATAAAAATAAATTATTTGAAGTTACAAGTGAAAATCAAAAATTAATAAGAGATTTAAATAAATTAAAAGATGATTTAAATAAATTAGAAAATGAAAAAAGAAAATTAAATCAAGATTTATTAAATTCTGAAAATAATATTTTAGAATTAGAAAATAATAATAAAAATTTAAATTCAAAAATTTCAAATTATCAAAATAATATTCCCGAATTAGAAGAAGAAAATAGAAAATTAATGGAACAAATTTTAGAATCAAAAAAAAATATAAATACATTAATAGAACAAAATAATAAATTACAAGATGAAAGAATAGGAGATCAAAAAAATATTTCAGATTTAATTGAAAAAAATAAAATGTTTAATCAACAAGTTATTGATCATCAAAAAGATATGTTAACATTACAAGAAGAAAATAAAAATTTATTGAAAAAAATAAATGATAATGAATTAAATATTTCTAATCTTGAAAAAGAACAAACAAAATTAAAATCAATGAAACCAAAACAAGAAATTTTTGAAGATTTACAAATTAAAAATGGAGGTAAATTATTTTATAAAGGAATTCCTTATACTGAAGAAGAATTTTTGAAAAAAATAACTCAATCAAAAACAAAAAAAATTTTAACTAATTCTACTTCATCTGGAAAATTAATTTCAAAATTAAAAATTGAAACTGATTTAACAGTTAAACCAATAAAATCTAAAATTAAAGTTATAAATAATATTAAAGATTTAGGTGAAAGTAGTAATTTAATATTTAATATTTTTGGTGGAAAAAATATTATGTGTTATGATATGAATAGTAAAAGTTTTTATTTCTTTGATTTTGCAGATTATAATAATTTTTCTATTAATTTTATTGAAGATCAAGATAATGGAAATATATTTTTATCTTATAATTCATTTCTATATATTTTAACAGGAAAAAATTATGATATGTTTTATAGTTTTAATCCTGAAAAACAAGCAATGGAAAAATTATGTTCTTTAAAAAATAATCATTCTAAAGGTTGTTTAATACCATATCATAATTCAATAATTTGTTTAAGTGGTCAACATAATAAAAAATGTGAAATATATTCAACAATGAAAAATGATTGGTCTGATATGTCTGAAATGAATATTGAAAGAAGTGAATTTGGATGTTGTATTATTCGAGATAAATATTTATTTAGTATATTTGGATATAATTATCCTAAAAATGAATATTTAAGTTCAATTGAATATTTAGATTTATTAGAAGAAGGTTCTACTTGGAAATATTTAAATTATAAAAATGAAAAATTATTATCTTTATATATTAAAGGATTATTAACAATTAATTATAATGATGAAAAAATAATTTTAATAGGAGGATATAATGGAGAATTAGATAAACCTGTTGAAGATTTTAATCAATTAATTTTAGGAAATAATTTTGAAACTGATGCTTATGTTGAAGAAGTTAATAGAAAATTAAAAGATATTCAAAAAAATAAATTATATATGTTTAATTCTGGTATTACTGAAAAAACAGATGAAAAAAATAGATTATATAATATTGCTTATGATAATGAAGATAGAATTCATATTTTTGAAATACAAACAATGACTCATGATGTTTTTAATTTTGAATGAACGATTTTTTGTATTTATTTTTTTTTATTTTAAGCAATTTTTAAAATAAATCCATCTTTAAGAAATTTATTTAATTTTATTTTAATTTAAAAATATTAAAAACTATTTTAAATTGATTAAAACTTTTCATTAAACAATTTAATCAATCAAATTAAAATTTAATTATTTTATATCAAGATTTTTTTTAAAATGGGGATTGGGGATTGGGGATTGGGG